>CM076574.1:1161408900-1161629328 GCA_034641835.2 Pinus albicaulis
TTCCCTTTTGTAGAAGCTCGAAAGACGGTTTCTTTGACTTCAGATGGTCCTCCTCTTCTCATTTCATAAGCAGTTAGTATGCCATGGAGTTGTACGACAGTAAGATTTTGAAGATCTTGTTTTTCTTCAAGAGCAGAAACTTTTGACTCAAATTTTGCCGTTAGTGATCTTAAGATTTTCTCAACCAAAGTAGGTTCTACTATTGTTTCTCCCATGTTTCTCATACAATTTACAATATCATCAAGACGTAATAAGAAACTAGAAACACTCTCATCATTATGCATCTTCAAATTTTCATATTCAATTCTGAGAGTTTGGAGTTTTTCACATTTTACCTTTGCATCTCCTTCATAACTTAGAATGATTTTGTCCCATATTGCCTTTTCTGTATTCAGCTGCATAATCTTGACAAATTCTGATTCAGTTAGACTTCCCAATAGTGCATTGACTGCCTTTGCATTTGTTTCATAATTCTTCTTTTCCGTCAGATCTGTTGGTACTTCGGCTGGATATTGATATCCTTGTTCAACAATGGCCCATACATCTGCTCCCATAGATTGAAGATAGGATCTCATCCTTATTTTCCAGAAGATTAAATTTCTTCCATTAAAGAGTGGAGGCTTGATAGATGTTGTTCCATCTTGATTGCTCATCTTGCTTGATCTTCCTTCTAGCGGCTAAGCTTTTTCAGAAGGACCCGCTCTGATACCAATTGTTGGGAAAAATATTGAGAGGCGGGGGGGGGTGAATCAGTATTTAGTGCAGACAATAAAACTTTGATATTTTCTTTCTTAAAAACCCATACGCTACTTTCCTGAATTAAACTCGCGTATATACGCGGATATCCTTTACAGAACTCGCGTATATCCAGTGAATTAATTATGCATTTAATTCATGACTTAGATCATTGCATTAGTCATTTATCAGATGTTCAGAAAACAGTAAACAGGTGCAGAAAGAACAGAGTAATCATCACACACAATCAATCACACATGAACACCAGGATTTTTAGGTGGAAACCCAATTTGGGAGAAAACCACCGCTGCCGTCGTCTCAGTCTTCAATCTTTATTATTAAGAAAACTTCTTACAACATGTACTGGCGCAGACTCATACCAGCACGCAGGCACCCACCTGCAGAAGGCTACACCTTCTCTTGTTTACCAGCCTTTCCTGGAAGGGAGCAACAACCCCCTGCTCTCGTTTACCAGCCTCTCCTAGAAGGGAGCTACTACCCCCTGATATTAACACCAGCCTCTCCTGGCAGAAAGCTTCTACTTTCAGACTGAAGGCTTCAACCCTCAGATCCACTGCAGACCATGTTTCATCAATTTTCAAACTGGATCAAAACAGCTTCAACACAATCCTTCACTTATCAGCAAACGTCCTTTTCCCAGAGCATCAAACAGAACAGTGAAACCACTGTAACCAGAATATTAGAGATAACCCATACTTCAAAATAGATATGTATAATCTCAATAAGCTTTGAGCAACCATCAGTTCAAATTGCATACGCGCTTTTCTTCAAACAGACTCGCGTATATACACGCTTTTAATAAAGGCAACCCGCGTATACATCTGTGCACTTTTCAGAAAAACCATAACAGTCCATACGCTCCTTTGTTTAAACAGAGCCGTGTATATATGTGCTTTTCATGAAATGAACATGTGTATAGATCTATAAAAGACAAACTTTGCAGAACAAATCAGATCTATGGACTTACCCAGATTTATTCAATATCTTCAATAGATTTGCGCCAGGTCTTCAATACTTCTTTTCAGATCATCCTAGAGATTCATCATTTCTAGATCTAGAGATTTTGAATCCTCATCATATTAATGGGTGCATCATAGATTCAGATCTATTGATTAAGAATAGAGTTCAACCATACAAATAAACTTCAGAGTGAAGTATTCGTTTAAAGCCTAGACACATGCACACCCTTTGCACAGTGATTTTGTTCTCCTTATATAGGTTTACCCTTTATCAATACCATGAGCCAAAACCACACCTCTTCCGATGGTATGCCTGGACAGGGTCAAATAGACAACCCAGTGCTCAATACAATGGGTCAATACTATGGTAGTAACCCCTGGTTTTACACTTTTAGAGCGCAATTTAGTATACGCGACTTGGCACGTACTTTCCCGCATGCATACGCTACTTCTCCTAGACAAACCCGCGTATGCCTTGAGACACAAACTTTTCATCATTGGTCTAGCACATAATTCCTTTCACCATTACATCTGAGCTGCTTTATAGACACATCAGATTTACATCATTAATTAGTATATCAAGTCAGTTTCCATTAAGTACAAATTTCATCAAGTAGGTTGCCATCATCTTTATCAAGTGGGTTGCCATCAAGGACAACACTCTGCATCATATTGCCAACAATATTTAGCCCTAAAGTGGGTCTAGTAACACACGAGACTATCTAATTTACCCTTTCCTAGTTTATATTCAAAGCGAAAGAAGAGGAAGAACAACCAAACTCTTCTTGATGTTATCGTTCAATCCTTTGATGAAGACCTTGATCCACGATCCTTCAGACTCACTCCTTTCTTCTTGTGGCATTGGAGCACCTGTAGGAGATAAAGAGAAAACAACAAGCATCACAAAACACATAGCATACATTGAATACAAACTACATAACAGATCAAGGAGAATTATGCTACTTGTAAAGATATCAAAACAAATATGGAAAGTGAAACACCAGATGTATTATCGATAATATAAAAGAGGAATCTTACAATCATGGCCTTAATGTTGGAGGCCTCCTTTTGGTAATGTCCAATTCCAAACCCAGGCTCTTCAAGAAATCCTTCTCCTGAATGGAAATTTAGGTATTATCAGAGTATAGGGATACAAAGGATTAATGTTCAGACCAGCCCAACAATTACCAACCAGTAGTGGAAGGATGAGATTCAATTTATAGGTATACAAAATGAGCTTGGGATCCATAAAGGAAGGAGGAAGGACCACTTATAAAGGGAAATTTTCCTAATGATAGGATCAAGAGCTCCAAATGGGATAAATTGATCATATCTCCACTAAACCATATCCAGCTCGCCATTCTAGAAGCTTATAATACATAAAGCTTCTTCTCATCCATTTGAGGAAACACTGTAAAAAATGGATCAGTGCAGTTTTTCCCATCAAAAGCAAACCAATGGCATGAGTTCAAAGTGTTGAAAATTTCCATCAACACAGGCAAGCAAGTGGAAAAGAGAAATGACCCAAAAATTTAGGTTTTGAGATAGGATTATTCATAAATTATTCAAGGTAGTTTTCTTTTAGCATTCAAAGGATATCTCGAATTAATCTCTATGGTGGATATACTGCACAATATTCACCATAGGGCACTTGAAGATCAGGGAAGGGAAGTGAACAGGGTGGAAAATTATGGTGTAATACATGCCCCCTAAAGCATGAAGTCAGAACGGGGAGTAATGGGTTAAATGCTTTACAAACCAAGGCAAGGACTTGGAATACCATCCGGAAACCTGCCAAATCAAACACAATACAATATATTAAATCTCTGATATGAGTATGCCTAATAACATATCTCTGAATAGGCATAAAATAACACATGAATGCACGACATGGTCGTAGGCATCTGTCAGAAGGAGATCATGGAAACAGATCCACGGTATGGTCACACCATTCGTATAGAAAGGATCATGTTTACATTCATGAATACTCAATAACTCCATGCAGCCTGGATAATAACATATGTAATACAATGTCTTCGTCTATATATCGGTCCATCTATTATACGAATCTAACCATGTGAATAGATGTACTGATGTCTAACATGGTAGAAACTACCCGATTACCGGTCAATGACGTAAACCGTTAACAGGCACGAGAGAAACCACCAATAATGACGATGGCCCTCAAGGTACGAAAACACATTCTACAAGTGTAAATAAATGAGTGGAAGTTGAACACTTGTAAAATCATCTGATCGAAGGGGAATTCTATTAACCTGTATTCAAATGTGAAGAAATTTCCATTAAGGCATGCAAGCTCCAAGGTACTGAAAAGAAGTTTCTAAATCACCTTCCTGGATAATGAGTTGAAGTTGACAAGAATTGATCCATCGAAGGAGGGCCATATTGATTCCCACATCATCGACATGAAACAAAGGATTTCTCAAGATGATAGGATTGATGCAGAACTGTGGAAAAGAGGGTAAAATAAGTAGAGGATGTTTGACTTTGACAAAAATGACTTCTTTTGAACATATCGACAACACGACTCCGGAGGTGGCAACATTTGACTCAAAATGGGATCATAGGTCATGATGAGGCAGATAATGATCTAATGAGAGGAAAATGGATTTCCCAAACCTAAGAATTCAAGTGACGAATGAAGGCTATCCCTAAACCGACACGAAATGCAAACAAGTATCATGTTCAAGGGCGACGTGCTACCTCAAGACACATAGGAATTTTCACTTTCAATTTTCCCCCATCATCGCTAAAGAGTACCTCTTTATTTTTTATAGAAAATGAGAAGAGGATAGCATATGCTTAGTGTATAAGTTCATTCTTTGAATCAATCCATCCCAGTAAGTTTAGCAATCCCTAGGAAGTAGTAACTCGATCTTGTCATGGTGACAAATATTTTTCTGTTTAATTTTTACGAGTCTAACGGAAGAGTAACTCAATGTCTTTTTCATGTTTAGAGAGTTTGAAAAAGAGAAAAAAAGGAAAACTCCATCAGGTCCCATTTTGTAAATCGTCCCTCAAATCCAAAAAGGTAGAAAATAGTATCCTAGAGAATCTCTTGACCATGTTTGTAATATTCCTAAATTAGCATGCAACTAATTGGAATATTAAAATCTAATTTTGCTTCTGAGTTAGAAGAATAAGAGGGTAGGGAGACCCATAAATCTCCTTAATATGAATAAAACCACTCCAAATGTGAATGGATGACATCAAAATATCTGGATAAAGCTCCCCTATGTGTGAACAAGGGAAGAAGCATTTGGACTGGGTCAACTTTGACCAAATCAACAACACTGGTATGGAAGTAGTGGACATTCAATGAGGGAAAACACAGTTTTGGAGGGAACTCCTTTGCATGAAAGTAGTGCCTTTAATAAGTGGGGCCAAGGGTGAGGAATCTCACCAAGAATATAAGGAAGAGGATGGCAGCCATTGTGATCATGTTTTGATTATCATTTGATTGTGGTTTGTTAAGACTTTGAGCTCTCTTTAGCTGTTTAGCTAATATTACAATGTTGTTTAGCAAGGGTGTTCTCGAGCAGGAATCCAACCTCTATCCTTGAGTGACCACATAGGAAGAGTATTGCACTAAATTTCCACATTCCAGAATCTGGCCAAGCTTCAAATTTCTTCTACAACACAGATTCTGTTTAGATATGTGTTGAGTTGCAGGGTACAATAGTGAAGGGTTTCTTTGGGCCATTTCTGAGCTTGTCTTCAGTGGAGGAATCTTCCTTTCCATTGGGAGATCAGTAAAGAAGGTCCCTATGTTTCATATCATATTTTAGCATCAGGCCAAGTTAGCATCATCCCCTACATTAATGCATTTCTAGTCCATGAGTGCGTTATTTTAGTGAGTTGTTGCAGGGATAAGTTCAGTGATTCATTGGGAGTGTTTTCTTTCCATTGAAGGGATCAACCCTTCATTGAGGGAGTCTTTTGGAGGAGTTATTTTAGATATACATCAGATTCAGCCACCTCCTTTTCAGGTGCCCAGTTTCATAGTTCATTCAGCCCTAGGGCTGCATTTCGACATTATGATATTTTTTGTATTTTCGGAAACCCTTCATGGGTTATCTAGGAAAAGTGTATGGGAGCATAGATCTCCATTTTTTGCCTTGTATGAGCATAACCTTATCATATCCATTTATATATATGTCCCAGCTACAGTATTAGTTACTAAAACTACGTTTTACTTGCTTGAGTGTTTTGTATGGCAGTGTATTACATGATTTGGGTGCTTTTGGGAATTGAAGGCTTCTTTTGCCTATTTGAGGGACTTGATCCCCAAGATATTGTACTTATTTATTGTTGTTATACATAATACCATGGATATATCATTTGGCTCATATGTAATGTGTTAACATTCACTTCTATTCCAACATTTTGCACTATATTCCTACTTTTCCCATTTGGGAATATTACAGTGGTATCAGAGCATAATCTTGGCTCAGCCTGTGAAAACATTGCATCTATGTTATTAGAAGAAGAAGAATATTCTCACAAAAGGGAGAAGACATACAAAAGAGACAAAGGAAAGTATCCATTCTTTGGAGAAATGGAGGAAAATAAGTTTTTTCAGAACTTCTTCTCCAAAATATGCATGAGCTTAATAGATAAATCAAGGGAATGAGGAGGAAAAGACATGAAGGTCCCTCAAGAATATTTTCACATGAAGAAATCTCTAGTTCTTCATATTATAGGTGTGAGAATTCAACCATACAATCATATATACAATGCTCTACCATGCCTATGTTCATAGCAAGAGAGATGGAGGAAGGATATGTACCAAAGGAGGAGACTCTTGGTGACCATCTTCATGAATATGAATCTCAATCACAGAGGTTCAGAGATCATCTAAAATTCCAAGGGTTTTTCAAGATCAAGTAGAATAGAAGACCTAGCAACCATGATATAAGAAAAAGGTGCAGGCAGCATGATTTGGGTATATTCTTTCTATCTACTTTTGATGGATCACCTAGATGCACATCTAGGGCTTGGGTGAAGGAGATAGACACCTATTTGCAGCAGCACCAATTTTCAGAAGATGAAGCCATTAGAGTAGCAGCGCTGCATATTGAAGGTAAGGCTTATGGCTAGTGGTTTTTTGAAACTTCTTCCTTTAATCGTGCAAATTTATCTACTTATGCAAAGTTCACTAGGAGGTTAGTGAAAAGATTTGATGAAAAACATTTTGAAACATCCTTGGTTTAGCTATCCAAGCCTAAAAAAAAAAAACCTTTGCATGAGTTGGAATAATCTATAAACCAAAATCCATTTTAGATACTATTGAGGGGGTTAAAAACTTGCAGAATACCTTGCTAGAGTCAAGATCCCCACTTCAAGAGGAGCTCTCTTATCAAAGGGAAGAGATGGAGATCTCTTTTTCAAAATAGGATCAAAACAAAGAGCCTCATAATGATGATGAGGTAACCTCCACTAATTATGAAGAGAAGGCAAGAGGTAACAATGCTGTCACATCTAGAGAATATCTAGTACCTCATGAAGAGGAAGATGGAGCAATTGCTCCAATGAGGGGAGCCCTTGTATGTTTGCAAGAAGTTCCAAAGAATCTCACATGTGGAGATCAGGGCACACTCCATAAGCAACATGTGTCATCATTGATAGATTTTGAGACCTTGAAGATGAAAGAAGAAGATAGGGAGGATGGTAAACATCATATGCCTAGGAGCACACACCCCTATCTATTTCAGAAGGTTGATGCACAAAAGAGGCAGACTGATTTGCACAGTGAGAGAAAGGAAAAGGAAATACACTCATATATGAAGTCTAATCTTGATATTGATTTCTCATTGCATGGAGGCATTCCACCTGGGAGACCACCAGATCAGGAGTTGATGAGAGATGCTTCACATCTGGTTGCACCACTCATTGATCTCGGAGGGGTGAAAACCTTGGGAGGACTTGACACAGTGCAAAGATTCTGGGGTAGGCTCAAGGAGGAGGGAGACATTCTCCCAATATCAGTATTACCCACTCTCACCAAACATCTTGCACTGAGAGAAGATGTTTTAGGGAAGGATGGCACCATCATGGTGCAAGGAGACCACTCCATGGCTTTGGAGAATCAGAAGGTACTTCCACATTGGAAGGAATCTTCCACATTTGCTAGAGGTTGGTGGCCACACATGCTTATGTTGTCCAAAATAAAAAAAATTTTGATGGGTGATAGCTTCTCATGGAAGGTTAGCCTCCAAAAACTTCTACCTTCACTAGAGCATGAGCAGCTACCGAAGGAGCAACAGAGGCAATATTGCAGCGTCTCAATGTATGACTTTGGTATGGTAGATGTCAAAGAAGAGAGAAACAACGTGACAGGTGCTTCACATGATAGATCAACAATGTTGTCATTATTGAGTATTGACCCTTATTTGAGATCCCAACTATTATTGGAATACTCCAAGGATCTCTTTTCTTGCATAGTGCATGATGGCCAGTTATCAGATGGGATATATGCAGTGAGAGATGGGGTCATCTATTTTTAGAGTAGTATCTTCTTGACTAGAGATTATAAGCTCAAGGAGAAACTACTAGATGCATCATATGAGGGTTTTCTCTCCAAACCCACTGGTTTTATAAGATCATATCGTATTATCCTGGAGGGATTCATTTGGGGAGGCTTCAAAGAGGAGATACACCATCATATGAGGAGATGCATGGATTTTCTGGAGGATGAGGAGAGACATAGCTCTTTGGTAGAGTTATCATAGCCACTTCCTTTCTCATTGGGAGTGAGAGGAGGCCCATATATGAGCCACCTTACTAGCTTGAGCCAAGTACATAGTAAATATTCTATTTCTATACATCATGATTCGTTTACTATGTATTTTCATTTCCTTACCATTCATGTGCAGGGAATTGCTCCAAGAGGGGGCACTCTTTCTTGTAGACTTCATGATCTAATTGAGGCCATAAGTAGTATTGATGATGGTCACTCCCCAAGAGATCTTGGGGATACGATATCTTATGCAGGGTGTGCTCAATTTGTACAATACACCATACACCTTCTCCAAGCTTGTGAGGAGATTGGGGTAGCAAACAAGTGGTGGGGAAACCACTCATCATGACATATTTTGAAGAAGTTAGGAGAAAAATTTCTCTGGTTGCACATGAGGGACCATTTTCCTTCTCTGTTACTACACATGGTAGCTAGCATGAATTTTATTGTGATCCCATATGCTGATGATGTTCTTATTATTGTTGGGGACATGATTAGAGGGATGACACATTGTTTGGATGTGTCCATTGGGAATGAAACTTCCCATATTTATTAATGTTTTAGGAGGAGAATGGGACAAAATATGGCTGCAACATTATATCACTTGTTTCCTTATGAGGTGAGCCATATGATTGACTTGAGTCTTTGGGTGGAGCCTCTCATGAGCATGTGGGAGGAGTTTCTATATGAATTACCATTCTGGAGGGTGATTAATTTTATATGGATGATAGCTTGGAGGTTGGAGCTTCACATGGGAATGAAGGTTCCCTATATTTTTCAAATCTATCCTTGTAGTTGCTTGAGGGCAAGCAACATTTGGGAGGGGAGGATTGTAATATTCCTAAATTAGCATGCAGCTAATTGGAATATTAAAATCTAAATTTTCTTCTTAGTTAGAAGAATAAGAGGGTGGGGAGACCCATAAATATCCTTAATAGGAATAAACACTCCAAATGTGAATGGAGGACATCAAAAGAGTTGAATAAAGCTCCCATATGTGTGAACAAGGGAAGAAGAATTTGGACTGGGTCAACTTTGACCAAATCAACATTGTTGGTATGGAAGTAGTGGACATTCAATGAGGGAAAACATAGTTTTGGAGGGAGATCCTTTGCATGGAAGTAGTGCCTTTAATGAGTGGGGCCAAGGGCGAGGAAGCTCACCAAGAATATAAGGAAGAGGATGGAACCCATTTTGATCATGTTATGATTATCATTTGATTATGGTCTGTTAAGACTTTGAGCTCTCTTTAGCTGTTTAGCTAAGATTGCAATGTTGTTTAGCACAAGGGTGTTCCTGAGCAGGAATCCCACCTCTATCCTTCAGTGAACTCATAGGAAGAGTATTGCACTACATTTCTACATTCCGAAATTTGGCTAAGCTTCAACTTTCTTCTACATTGTAGATTCTATTTAGATATGTGCTGAGTTGCAAGGTGCAGCAGTGGAGGCTTTCTTTGGGCCATTTCTGAGCTTGTCTTAAGTGGAGGAAGATTTATTTCCATTTGGAGATCAGTATAGAAGGCACCTATGCTTCATATCATATTTTGGAATCAGTCCAAGGTAGCGTCATCCTCTACAGTGCAGTTCTAGTCCATGACTGTGTTATTTTAGTGAGCTGTTGCAGGGGTAAGTTCAGTGCTCCATTGGGAGTGTTTGCTCTCCATTGAAGGGATTGGCCCTTTATTGAGGGAGTTTTTTGGAGGAGTTATTTCAGAAATACATCAGATTCATCCACCTCCTTTTCAGGTGCCCAGTTGTAGAGTTTATTCAGCCCGAGGGCTGCATTCCGACATTTTGATATTTTTTGTATTTCGAGAAACCCTTCCTGGGTTATCTAGGAAAAGTGTATGGGAGCATAGATCTCCATTTTTGGCCTTGTATGAGCATGATATTATCATATCCATTTATATATTTGTCCTAGATACAATATCAGTCACTAAAACTACACTATACTTGCTTCAGTGTTTTGTGTAGCAGTGTATTACATGATTTGGGTGCTTTTGGGCATTGGAGGCTTGTTTTCCCTATCACGAGGGACTTGATCCCCAAGATCTTATACTTATTTATTGTTGTTATACATAATACCATGGATCTATCATTTGGCTCATATGTAATGTGTTAACATTCACTATTATTCCAACATTTTTCACTATATTCCTGCTTTTCCCATTTGGGAATATTACAATGTTCGATCAAGGTATTCCTTTTTCGTAAATAGTCAATCTCAGCCCAAAAAAGGGGTAAACATACACTGAGATGATGCCAATTCATTTAATTTAACAATATTGAAAGGAAAAGTTCTCAACAATATTTTCATTTTTTGGGAGTCTGAAAAGAGCTGAAAGAAGACTCTTCCTAGAGGAACAAGAGCTATAAAAGGTAGCAACTAGTTCTGGTGATTATGGAACTGCTCAAAACACGCAAAGGTCAAGAGGTTGGCTAATAAAACTACTCAGCACAATGGTTCTCCAGGTAAGGGTAAAAACAATAAAGTGAGAGCATATGATCAGCAAAACAAATGGTGATGATGGAATGAAAAAACCAAGGTTCATCTCGTAAAAAAAATGCTAAAAACGGGCTGATAAAAATGGCAATCACAAGAGGTAAAATGAGAATGGTTTCATTTCTATAGAAGCTTGAAACATGGGAAACTATGCTTGGAATAAGTTTGCATGCCCCCAACATAATGACTCATTTCGAGGTACATGCCCCCTAAGATTCATCTCATTAACCTAAGTAGACTATTGGATGCTAACAACTGGATGGAATGAAGGTTTATTTACGAGATAAGGTGAAAGACTCAACTGGGAATTTACGAGATAAAATCAAAGACTCAAATTATAAGGGGATTTGTTTCATTTTTTAATGAGCTTGACACACTAAAATAACTATGCTCATGACATCTTGTTTCATTTTTTAATGATCTTGACACAAGAAAGGGAACTATGCTCAAAAGAGATTATTTCATTTTTCAAGGAGATTGCTAGAAGAAAATTAACTTTGCTCCAGAGACCTTGTTTCATTTTTTAAGGAGCTTGACACAAGAAAAGGAACTCTGCTCTGGTACCTTGTTTCATTTTTTAATGAACTTGACACAAGAAAAATAACTTTTTTCCAGATAGCTTGATCATGGCTTGTAAGAGGTCATGACTTCCAAGAGGTTCTCGTCGGATGGGAGAACAACACTATAGAAATTAGGGTCCAATGCCCCCAATAAATGATGCACTATATCAGTGAATGGATCATTAGTAGACACAGGCATGAAACAAGTTGCCACATAATTAACCTATGGCGGGGAAGATACCACTTGCATGTAAGGACCATTAAGGGATGATGGTTGATTGGGAGCCAGATTAGGACCAATTAATGATATTTGATAAATGTTCACAATTATTCCTTCATGTGGTGATCTAAAAATGGTCTGGATAACTTGTATGGAGTTCAAGAACCTACCACTCAGTTTTAATTAAAATGATCTAGCTTGAACTTGATGTTTTGTGGAATTTTGGCTTGAAAGTGGTGTATGTTTTTTTTACTGTTTATGTGTCTCAAGTTTATTTTTTATTTCTTTAATTTAAAATTTATAATATAAACATAATTCAGCAATAAAACCATTAAACACAACAACAATATAATATAGGAGTTCACCCGAAATCTCGTGGGCTACGTCTCCGTTGAGTCTTGTCAACTAGACTCGACTCTTTGGAATTAAATTAATTGTTATTTTACAAGTTTAATGCTTAAAACCAATGAATAAAAAAATGATTCAAAGGGATGAGAATACCATTGATCATCCCTCTAATGGATGTAAAAATTTTGCAAACAACTTTAGGCTCCTGTTAACACATTTCCTTTTGTTGGTGCACTAAGATTCTCTGAGCTTATAAATGGCACAAACTCCCTCAGAATTATGTTTAAATCATTGAAACCACTAATTATGTATCCAAAAAACATCATACACCAAATTTCAACTGATAAACTTCTTAAATGAAGCACAACATCCTCAAAATAGGCTATCCTCCATGTGTTTGCCCAGGGTTGCCCAAAACATCCCATCAACTTATCGAGCTGAAGAAGTTCTCAGAATGTTCTAAGACCAATTCCATTGGTTCCAAAATTTCTTAAATAGCCAAGGTCAACTATTTTTTCATCAAAAACAGCCTTCGACTACTCCTGTTTCACCTCCATACACTGTCGGCAACCCCTGGTACTAGGGTCAAATAAAACCTCTATGTTGAGTTTTCGACCTCTAGAAGTTATCAAAACTTTTTGAAACCTATTTCATTAGATTTAGAATCAAATTTTCAGTCAAGGATGACCACTGGTTCGCTGCAAATGGTCTCTAGATCCCCTCGCTAGGCCCTACACTGTTGCTGGCAAAAGTAGGCAAAAATGGCCTCTGGAACTTAAATGAAGATTTTCGGCTTTCTAATGCTCTCTACAGGCTCCAAAAACCATTTCATCAAATTTATAACATCTGAATTATCTAATTTGGCCTATTGTAACTCTGGTAAAGGACTCTAACTCCCCTATTTAGGCCTCAAACTGAATTTGTCTCATGGTGGCCCTGATGGCTTCTTCATCTTCCCTTCATCTTCCTTGAAGAAAAATTTACTAAAGATAACCTCCATTAAACCTGAAACCTATCCCAAATTGTTCAAAAAGTCTAAGAGACCTAAAATTGACTAAAATTTTGTCCAATTTGGTTCAATAATGAGAGAGTTATGACCAAAACAACTTTGCCCCAATTTCCTCCACTAAATTTGGGGCAACTGCTAGTTAACTCCACTAAAAGTGGAAGTCTGCCTAAATTTGGGAGCACCTCCAGAATCTCTACCATATTAAAATCCACTTAACTAAAGCTTAATTAAATATTAAACCTGAGATTAGGCTCCTTAAGCACTATTAACATTAAGCTCCCACACTGGTCATATGATGAGGTTCCATGGGAGGAGGGTTGGCCCCTTCGTGCTCCGCTGGACCCACTCGGCATTCAAAGTGCAATAAATTCTTCATACAGTATCCATTTTTTGAACCATTTACGGCACCGGAATCAAGAATATGAGATCTATGCAACCATCTTGGTTTCAACCCAATCCTGTAACTTTGAATTTTGAGTTAATCCTTAGGTCCTTGATCCAGTTCTGATCACACCTCCCAAATGAGAGGCTTTTGGACCCCAAAAGCTCTCTTGGACTACTAAAACTGATCTTTATAGAAAATGAGAGTACTACACCCTCTTCTCTTCAACCTCCAAACACTTTCCCTACATGGCTAGTGACTTTTAACCACAACTAGAAAGCAATTCACACTTCCCTTCCTCGATGTGCTTATCCTCCTGTCAAGAGCTGCCTTTCTTGCACTCACTCAGAAAATTTCTGGTGAGAAATTTGCAGAATGAATTTGAACATCGCTGCCTTGATCAATGATCCAAGGTGTCTCAAACATAAGTCGTGCAACATGTGTCATCAACAACAAGTCGTCATAAAATGTGTTATACAATTGACACAAAATCAATGTAAAAAGTGTGCGACACAATCGACACAAGTCGACAAACATGTGTGACACAATTGACACAAGTCGATAAACAACATGATACATATTTACAACCACATGTGCATGTATCAATGTACAATGAACCTATTTACAGTTCATTATTTACACATACAACTTCCATGCACATGTACACCTTCAACTCTTTCTTTCAAGTACCAACAAGTACATAATCCAAAAAACATGTGGGTGACTATAAGAGTTGAACTAAAAGATATTTCTGCAATATAAGTGAGTATCATACTCATCTTTTACACCTCCATGGCGAAATTTTTCAACAACAAAGAAATTACTTCAACTGAACCACATTTATATGCAATCTTGCATCAAACTTTTCAACATAAATACATGCATACAACCGAAATGTGCATTTGTACAAAGGAGTATTTCTTACTGTGTTAAGAATTCCATCCACTTCTTTCCAAGCCACCTCCTTGTCAAATTTTGCTGCTGCAACACTTCTTCATGTGAATCTTCCATTTTCACATCAATAATGGAATCCACAGTTCCACTTGCGCCAATATTTCTGTCCTCTTGCTGCATGTGCTTTGGACGACTAGTTGGATGCAAATTCCAACAATGAGAGACATCATGTCCCTTCTTTTGGAAATATGTGCAAAACTTATGCACCTTCTTGAAATTTGTCTTTGCCTCATCTTCTTCCTGTATGCTTTCTTCCTCATCCAGCATCTCGAAACAACATGGTTAAATCTACCACAATATGTACAACAAATCTTTCTTCCATTTAAAAATGTAAAATTATCATGCCTTGCAGAAACACAATCAAATTTATCATTAGAATATTTATACCTCTTGTACTTCTTTGAATTTTCATCCTTTTTTCCTTCTTGAGGAGATGAACGACTAGAGGCTGCAACTTTCATTTGCAGACTAACATCACCGTTCTTGTCTTGAAAACTATTTGAACTTGCATGCTCTCCATAAGCTGCATGTCTACCCTCTTCTTGATACAACAAAGGCTTAAAGCAATGGAAATTATCTTTGAAACAAATTTTAAATATTTGTATCTTATAACTTGGAACAAAATTTCTCTTTGAAATGGCCTTGCATGCCTTCATGGCTTTGGAGTCTTCACCATTAAATTGCACATAACCAAGATCAAGATTCTTGGGTCATTCCTCAACCAAAATGGGATCAACCATACCTCGTGCATGCTTGCCTAATCCCTTGCCTTCATAGCCCTTTTTAATCATTAATTTGGACCCTATTCCCCTTGTATATTTTTCGAAAGAACCAACACATATTTCTAATGAGAAAAATAAAGACAAGTTAGAATGGATTACCTCTTCCTCATGCATTTTCTTGGTCAAAGCCTCTTGGGCTTGATGGAGTTTCCTCTCCATATCATGCAATATTTGAAGAATTTATTCCTTCTCTTCATTCATGGGAAACAACTGTTCACGAAGTTCAGTGCTTTCTCGTTTATCCTCAAGCAAAATCTGCACCATGTCCTCCAATATAATAAAGTCACACTTCATATCATCATCGAAGAATCTTGTGAAGGAGGAAACTTCGCTTGTAGAAGTTTTCATTATGATGTCAATGAAAAAATTAACTTCAAAAAAGTTCTCAAATATTTCAAAACAAATGACAAATATTTTTTAACCAAATGGCTGTAAAGACAAACTCTTATTCAAGAAGCCAAACAACAAACAAACTCGAAGAGCTTCTTAACAAACAAACGTCAAGAGGTTTTGTTCCAAAAGTGACCTTGAGGTCCTTTGGGGTAAGGAATATGCCTTAATGCCTTTTATTCCTTTTTTTCCTCTCCAAGACTTAACTAATTAGTAGCTATCCCCAAAACTCAAGCAAACTCAAACAACAATTAGTTTGCAAACAGTAAAACAATCAATCGTTTACATTGTTTAAACACCTTTCAAGCTATACAATCAAGCAACCAAGTGCTTTGTCATGCAAGAAACTATGCTATGATTCCAACCTGATTTGAAGATGTTCTGGATAACTTGTATGGAGTTCAAGAACCTACCACTCAGTTTTAATTAAAATGATCTAGCTTGAACTTGACGTTTTGCGCAATTTTGGCTTGAATGTGGTGTATATTTTTTTTACTGTTTATGTGTCTTAAGATTATTTGTTCTTGCTATAACTTAAAATGTATAACAACAACATAATTCAGCAATAAAAACATTAAACACAACAGAAATATAATATAGGAGTTCACCCGAAATCTCGTGGGCTACGTCTCCTTTGAGACTTGTCAACTAGACTTGACTCTTTGGGATTAAAGTAATTTTTATTTTACAAGTTTCATGCTTAACACCAATGAATAAAAAAATGATTCAAAGGGCTGAGAATACCATTTAACATCCCTCTAATGGCTTTCTAAATTCTGCAAACAGCTTTAGGCTCAAGCAATGGGAATCAATCTCCACAACAGACAAGCCACTCAAGCCACTATGACCTGTTTGGAGCAGCGAAACCCTAGAATCCCAAAGCTCCGATACCAAATGTTGTGTAACCAGCTCCAAAAAGAGAAGAAAAGAGATATTCACGCCTTAGAAATAAGCCACTTCGAGGGGGCAACCTCCAATACATTACATAAATGAACAATTCTTGGATGATACAATTTACAAAACCTCCTTTCTATATATAGGAGTCCATGGGGCCATAATGTAATCCTGGCCGACCTAACAATAATAATTTAAGGGCACAATAATAACAAAATGGGGGTTACAAGGGTACAATAATAACAATAAGGGGGTTACACTAACAAAAATAAGGGACTATACTAGTAATATAGGGACCTAACATTGTCCCTCAAGATATTTCTGTATATTGTTGCTGATATATTGATGAACATGATGGCTGCATTATATTCCCTTTACTGAAATGTTCATATTTGCAGAGTTTAATTATTATGTTCATATATTGTTGTAGCTCACTCTTTGAGCACTTTTCTGAGATACCAAGGGGTGGGAGATTTGTTTAACCTCCCTTGAGGGATTTATTTGAGCTCAAATTATGGAAGTGTAATGTATGATGTGTTAATTTAGGGATCCAAGTCCCCTTCCATTTTTATTTTTGCATTATCTTCCTTATACAGTGTCCCTTTGGACCATATTGCCGAAGTTCCTGAAAAAGGAATATTACAGTGGTATCAGAGCATCAATCTTGGCTCAGCCTATGCATCCAAGATAATATGTCATTAGAAGGAGAAGCTCCTCACATAGAAGAGGAGTTGTACAAAGGAAACAAGAAAAGAGGAATGACGGAAGAGGAGATCTCCCTGCTTCTTTTCCAAACTATGGAAGCTATCATAGAAGATCTCAAGGAGACAGGAAGGGACAATTATAGAAATTTTCTGAGAGGGTTTGAAGATGAATCAAGCCCTAGCTATTATCATGAGGGGTGTGGACATTCAGCCACACATGCAGATCCACAGCGCAATTCATTGCCCACTTTCACTGCAGGGAGAATGGAGGAAGAAGATGAGGCCATTGGAGGAGAAGCGCTGCAACTCAAAGGTATGGCTCATGGTTGGTGGTTTGAAAATTTTGTTTCATATTATCATGTAAATGTAGAAACATATGATGAATTCACTAAGGGATTGGTGAGGAAAATTGATAAAAAGCACTGTGAAACATCATGTATCAAAACCTCAAACACTTTGCATGCATTGGTGGGAACCATGAAACAAATTCCATTCCATATTTCTGAAGGGGATGAAAACATGTATGATGGATTTCTAAGGGCAAGATCCCCACAGGGTGAAGGGCCCTCTTCCATTTGTGAAGACATGGAGGTACTTCCTTCAAGAGATGACCAAGATCTAGGGTCTCTCCTTGATGATGAGGTATTCTCAATTATTAATGGGGAGGATAAGAATAAGAGATCTAACAACATTGTCCCATTGGGAGGAGATCCATCACCACATGGAGGTGAAAAGGGAGCCATTTCTTCCATTAGAGGAGCCCATGTATCTTTACAAGGAGTTCCAAAGGATTCAACATGTGGGAACCAAGGAACAATTCCACAGCCATATGCAACAGTTTTTGGGGATTGTGAGATGGAGGAGGAAGAGAAGGATCAACATCAAGGGATGATACACCCTCATCTATTCCAGGGAGTTTTTTCAAAAGGGAAGGAGACTGTACTATGTATTGAAGAGAGGGACAAATCAGTCCACTCATATATACAGTCCACTTTATAACTAGATGTCTCACTATTTGGAGGCATTCCACCCAGGAGGCCCCCTGATCTAGAGTTTATGAGGGACATATTGTCATGTAGTTCACCACTCTTGGATTCCGGGGAGGTGAATACTTTGGAGGATTCCAGCACAACGCAGAGAGTTTGGGATAGAATCAAGGAGGAGGGATACACTCTCTCGTTTTCAGCATCACCCACTCTCATTACCCATACTGCGCTGACAAATATTGCTACAGGGATGAAGGATAGCATGTTCATGATGCAGGATGACTTCTCCACAAATTTGTAGAGACAGAGGATAGTTCCTTTGGGGAAGGACTCTTTCACACATGGGAGTGGATGGAGGTTACTCATGCCTACTTTGGCCCAGCTTGGGAGATTCCTTTTGGATGACAACTTCTCATGGGAGGCCAACTTCCAAAGGTCATCATTACTATTGGAGCAGGAGCAGCTGCATGATGGGCATGGTAGCAATTTGGAGGATAAATTTGGCATGGGGGATGTCAAAGTAGCAGGCAGCAGCCTGAGGGGAGCTTCACATGCTAGATCACCAACGTTGTCTCTAAGGAGGATTGAACCATTTTGGAGATCTCAGCGCTTGGTAGAGTACTCCAAGGATATTGGTGCATGCATGATTCTTGATGACCTAAATGGAGAAGACAGATACAGGATGGATGATGTGGTCATCTATTTCTATGACAAAATATTCTTGACTAGGGCTTCTAGTCTCAAGGAGAAACTATTACATGCAGCACATGAGGACTTCCTAGCTATGCACCTTGATGCGTATCTTGCTGTGTTAGAGGAGTTCAATTGGGAGGGCATCCAGTAGGACATATATCAGCATATGGAGAGATGCATAGCTTGGATGGTGATTGAGAGGATATCACAGCCACCTTCCTACTCATTGGGAGTGAGGGAGCTTTTTCAGTTGAGCCATTTCAGCTCAAGACCTCAAGTACATAGTAGAGAAGGTATAACTTCACATTGTGCTTTGTACTTCTTTACTTTATATGAGAAACATATTTTACCAAGGAGGAACATCCCTTTTTGCATAATGTATGATGTACTTGCAACTACTTGTAGCATTTATTTTGGATACCTTAATGGTGGTTTGTGGGGGAAGCCACATGACTCTTGGTGTACACCATTGACACCACACTGTACATTCATGTTCACATATTATGGGATGACTGTGGCAGCAAACAAGTGGCTAGTAAAGCACTTGTTATTACTTTTTTTGATGCAGGAAGGGGGTGCACTGCACTGGTTCCATTGGTGGAACTATGATTCACTCTACGGTTGTCATTTGACAGCTTGTTTTCATTGTCTTTTGCTTCCATATATTGCTGATATGTTTATGCTCATGGGAAGCTTTGCTTGGAGAGTGGGATTGGAGTTGAGGATGCCCATTGGGAGTATGATTCTCCACTTTTCACATGTTGTATGTTTCAAGAGAAACAATGGGCACACCATGATTTCCACATCACTCCTTTTCCCTTCATGTAGGAGGAGCCATTGGGAGAAGATGCGTTGTTGGAGGAGGCAATTCATGGTTGATTCATTTTGTGGGGAGGCTTGGGCCAATTTTGGAGGCCATGAAATTTCAGCCCAATATCAGCAAACCCCTCACACTTATCATAAATGGAGGGAGAAACCACTTGGATGGAAAAATCTAAACTCTCCATTCAGCCCCAACACATTGCACAGATCTGGGGTTGAGGATTTCTTGGATGAGCTACCTACGATGGCTCATTTCATTTGGATGATTACATGGGTGAAGGAGTCACTCATTGGGAATAAGACTTCCCATGTTTCTCATCACTCCTACCTTGAGGAGGCCATTGAACAAAAATAAGATTCCTACTTACATCTCTCTTTGCCTCATGATGCACACTTCTATTTGATAGACTTGGAGGGATTCATGGAGGACAGATTTATTGCATTTTATGATGAACCATGGTGGATTCTATTGATGAGGAGGCCATAAGAAGAAAGGGGGGAGAATTTTTCTCTACCTTGTAGTTGCTTGAGGACAAGCAACATTTTGAAGGGGGAGGACTGTAATATTCCCAAAATTTAGATTTTATCTAAATTGAATATTATAGTTGATTTTATCCTAGATAGGTAAATAAAGGGGTAATAAGGCCCCATAATCCTTAAGGAGGAAGAATAACACTCCTCATGTGAAAGGAGGAAGAATAAAGCAGCTGATTTGAGCAGCACGTGGTGTGAACAGGATTGGATCATGTTTGATCTAGTCATTTTGAACAAGTCCCCATGCAATGTCTAGATACAATGTATCTCCTTGATGGACTCGCAGTTTTAGAGGAGGATCACTTGCATGAGTTGGAAGGCACATGTGGATGGGACCCATGGTGGAGAGGAGCACTTGCTATATATGAAGAGGAGGAGAGCCATTGTTATTCATGCTTGATTATTATTTTCTTGGGTCTGTTGAGACTACGCTCCTCTTGCTGTTTAGCAAGGGTGTAGTGCTGCATAGCACAAGGGTGTTCCTGGTCGGGAATCCCTACCTCATCCTCAGGGAAGGAGAGGTTCTAGAGATAAATTTCCTCATTCTAGCTTTTGGCCAAAGCTACCTCCTTCTGTCACAACATTATTCCTGAAGCGGGATAACTTTGTGTTGCAGGGTGCAACAACAAAGGATCTCTTTGAGTCATTCCTTGGCTTTTTTTTCAATGGACGGCTTGGCTATCCATTGGAGGATTAGTGAGGAGGAGTCCCAGGAATATTTTCATATCATTGGCATCAAGCCAACCATCCATGTTCCCTCACAGCACAGTCTCCAGCTAGATCTGCTTTATTTTTGCAGGTAGTTGCTGGGAGGGTCATTTGAGCTCATCAGGAGGGGTTGTTTCTGAGTAAAAGGGATCAGCCATTTTCTTAGAGGCACTATCAGAGGAAGGAATTATTATTTAAGATCTACTAAAACCTCATTTCATATTTTGGTTCAGTTGCAGTGACAAGTTAATTTTCACATTGTAATTCTCTGGCATTTATAGCAATCTCTCTTAGATTGGCTAGAAATATTGTATTGGAGCACATTCCTCTATTATTGGGAATTTCTTTGTATATTTCAGCCATATTTCATGTATGCACATCTACAACAGCAGCTCCACTTCTATAGACAGTGCAGTTACTTCTCTCTGGCATTTTGTATAACTGTAGCATCTCATGTATTTCATGTTCTAATCATTGGAGATTGATTCCCATTGCTTGAGTGGCTTGTCCCTCAAGATATTTCTGTATATTGTTGCTGATATATTAATGAAAATTATGGATGCATTATATTCCATTTATTGACATGTTCAGATTTGCATAGTTTAATTATTATGTTCATATATTGCTGTAGCTCACTCTTTGAGCATTTTTCTAAGATACCGAGGGGTGGGAGATCTATTTAACCTTTCTTGAGGGATTTATTTGAGCTCAAATTATGGAAGTGTAATGTATGATGTGTTAAATAAGGGATCCAAGTCCCCTTCCATTTTATTTTTGCATTCTCTCCCTTATATAGCATCCCTTTGGACCATATTGCCGAAATTCCTGAAAAAGGAATATTACAATTAATAGGCAACTTAGGAAGGATCCCTAAAGGTTGACTGGTTCCTCTGTTAAAAGCTAACCAATTCTAGGTAATAAGCACAAGCTATAGAGAATAGAAATATTTCCAAGCAGTTAAAGACATAATACTAACATATGCACCTTCATCTATTATGGTGCTAGGTACGACTACATTATAGGCATGTACCATCATCTCAAAGGTCATATAAGAAGGAAGACGTATCTTTTCATTCGAATCCAATCAAAGGAAGAAACCAGACTACTTGGAGGGGGTGTCGTGGGAACAGGAGAAATCCCCCCTTGTGTTATAGGAATAGGAGGATCACCCTCCTGTACCATGGGAATGGATGGATTTCCCTCCAATTCATTGGAATATGAAGAAACAAAAAGAACCAAAGTGGTATGAGGTTCACTCTCTATAGGAAAAGCATGGTCCAATGAAGGTGGAATCATGTCAACTATTTTCTTAACCAATGGTTGGTCGGGAACAAACTCATGTGATTCACTTTCAGAGAGAGTGGGATTGACCATAGATGACTTCTGATCAATCACTTGATCAACTAGCAGAGGATCACGGAAAATCTTCCAATAAATAGCTAGAATCCGGGGTTGAGAATTCCTAAGGTTATCTAAGAATTTGGAGGCTTCATCCATATAAGGAAAAAGGTGAATGGGATGATTCCCTTCACATAATTTATAGGTAAATTTTACTTTACCATTTTTCCCATGGACCTTATTATCACTAGTTGAGGGTTTGTCACCAACATGATATTGAGAGGTCGATGACAAAGACTGATGTGAGCTAGTGGACCATACTTCTAATATCCTGGGAATGCCAGGAAAATCCCTAAGAAGGTGATCACCCTTACATAAATTTCAAGGGAATTTGACTTTGTGGGACTGAATGGAAGATTTTTCAGCATCAGTTGCATTGGTAGCAATGGTTGTTGGGTTGCCCCCTTGCTTATTTTTCTTCTACTTCTTCATCCTCTTCTTCTTCTTCTTAGCTTCTTGGTTACTAGAATCCATACTTTCACCAGGTGAAGAGGAAGAATGGGGTGAAGAAACATGTGAAGAAGGTAAGGGGCCAACCTTAGGATCAACATGAGGTTGACACTATTCAGGTGAAGGCGAACTTGGTTTATAAGCAGCTTGGGAATTTGGAACCATGGGGGTTGAAAATAACCAAACTAACAAACCAATGGTTAATTCGGGGAGGGACAATGTCTCTAAATAGGGAGTGTTAACATTTCCAAAAGAAGGAAAATGATCAGGATTCCCATCTCAGGGGATTCCTTGATTGGTAAACTCGGGAACTATTTCCATTAGTTTCAACCTAAGATATACTAAGGAGTTGTGCACGGGTAAGATGTTATTCCGCAGGCAGTAAATTTTAGAATTTAACAAAAAAAATAAAAAAGGGAAATCTAGGAAAAAGTGATTACTAAGTGTCATTGAAATGCAATATACACCTTGGCAAACTAAGGACTTGACGTACGACATCCAATCTCCCTGAATTATATGTTTGGTGTATGACGTCTACAAGGCAATTGACTTGGTTACCTATGGAAGGTTTGAAACCTAGTGGGATCTCCAAAAATATACTCGATGGTACGTGGGAGCTCTGTCCATAATAATGTTGTCTAATGTGTAACCTTTCGATGAGAGTGTCCCCATATACTTACCATACATGGAGCATAGTCCAATATAATTTTGTACGTGGGATGGGATATCACCTCTGAAATGTAACAAAGACTATTAGCAACAACTCCTATGCTTAAAGACGTCGGAACACATCTCTACCCTAGACCTTTAGATGTTCTCATTAATTCCAAATTCTCCTTAAGTGTAATTGAATAAATTTTAAAGTTTATCTTTGATTACGTTTCAATTTTGGGCTCAAAGAGATTTCACTTGAATCTCTACAATGCAGCTAAATGAAAAAAAGAATTCATTTCATTTCGATGAACTCTAAACTAATGAGGGAGGAAGTGAAAAAAAGAGTGCAAAAAACAAGTAATGGAACAAACAATTATGCCCCCCAACTAGCTCAAAATCATTGAAATGGAACTTTAAAATAGAATTCATTTTCACTATCCGTAAATGAAAACTCACTAAAAATTAAATCACTTCTCTTTTCGCTAAGATGCACTAAACATATTTATTTTCCTTTCACTTTGAATTCTTGAATGCAAACTAATGCAATAAATGAAAAAAAGCAAATAAAAACTAAACAAACGAACAAAGAATCACAAATGAAAACTCCTTTTCACTTTATGTTTCTCGAATGGAAAACAAATTGTTTCAGAAGTACTTGAATGAAAATGACTTTCAATTTTATTTTCACAATGAAGAAACAAAAACCAATTCAGAAGCTTGAAAATGACTTTCAAGTTACTCTTTCTATAATATCCCAAAGGGGAGAATGGAATAATATAGAAACACAATATAAGAACTACAACAAAGTAAAAAATAAATCTATATACACATCAAAATGCATAGAAATAGCTAAGCCATTTTATTAATAGGAGGTGGATAAACCAGTACAACAATGCTTAAAACATAAGGTACTCTAGCCAAAGAGATGGCCTAGAATGACCTTGAAAGCATGCTACAACAATAATTGCGTAATTAGAGAGCTGTAGGAAGCAATACTACGTTGTCCCTTCAGTAGATGATGAACATGTGGCTGCTTAGTGAAAGTTAAATGTAGATCTATGGAGTTCAAGAGCTCTGATGATGCCAATATTCAAGATTTGGCCAATGTGATGGACACCCAAGATAACCCAAAAATGATTTTCCAGATCTATGAGTTTGAAAAATCACCCTCCTAGGGTTTGATCCCTTGACTACTAGGTTATGCAGATCTAAAGCTAGATCTAATCCAAAAATGGCTAAAATATTTTATACAAACAGATCTAAGCTTGAAGGGTTGATCCCTTCTTAAGATATCCAAGCTAGAAGCTTGGGATCTTGTCTCTTCTTTCTCCTCCTTCAAGATGCAGCAACTGAATATGCAGCTGCAGAAGAAAATATGTTGTATAAGAGGGAGAGACTCAATGCCTGCTAAAATATGCTGCAATAAGCTCTAGGTTGATGGAAACAGTGATGTAAAGGTGAGGGCATGATCCCTCATAGGATTCCTAGCTGAAATGCTAGAAACTTCCTTCTTCCTCTGTGCCTCCTCTGGATCTACAATGATGGACTGCATAAACCTTGATGGGAATGTTGCTGATAGAAGGTCAATAATATTTGTCCAGATGAAAGATCTAAAATTATTCCCTGGGAATGCTGATATTTAAGTTCAAGGTGATAGGAATAATCCTTCACTGGTTCTCCAGCTAAAATACCGAAGACAACCTTATCCTCCCAAACTGATCTTCAGAAATACATAATTTCTGAATGTAGATGTTCGGAAGAGAGTAGAAAAAATGTGGCACCAATTCCTGATTATGAATAGCAGCTCAGAATAACCTTCCTAGAGTAGGTACACAAGTCCCCCGTGGGTAAGGGTGAGATTCCTGCCCGGAAACACCCTGTGCTAAACAACATTGCAGACTTAGCTAAACAGCATAAGAGTGCATGGAATGTCAAAATATAACTCCAGATCTAAACAGATCACAAAATCATAGACTAAATCAGACCCCCAATTTTTCCTTCATATTCTTTATATGCAAAGTGAGCCTTCCCAAGCCCTGGCCCACCTCTAAACTGCACTGTGCATGTGGACATAAGCCTCCATGTTTGGCTGCACTGTCTCTCCAAGTCCTCCATCATGTCTACATGCAATGTGCACCCTCTCCATCATGTGTGCATTAAATGCACTACTTTCTCCATCACTTCATATTGAATTCTCTATGATATTACATTATATTCCCTCCATCTCATTTGACTACTTCAACCTCTATGATCTATCTCATTAATGAGAAATGATCTCCACTCCTTTCACATTAGTAGCTGCTCCACTACTCCATTATGTATATCTATGTTTAATTAATCTACATTCACACATTAAAATTGGATCTTATTCATATTTCAGGATTATGGGTCCCTCCACCCTTTTATTTATTTACTTAATTAACAAAATTAATAACTCTAATATTCCAATTATTTTGTGAAAAATTGGGAATATTATAGTCCTCCCTAAAAAAATGTTGCTTGTCCTCAAGCAACTGCAAAATTATATGAAAATCCATCTATTCCCCTCCAAATGGCATCCACATAAGGAAGGCCTCCTCCATTTGTTGCAATGTGTTATGCATGTTTGCTCCCAAAGTTGTCTCTTACAAATGCATAGAATGACCTCCAACTGTGTAGTTAGATGTCCTTTATTCTCCAAGAAGTACCAAGTGAAAACCATAAGCTATCCAACATCATCATCAATACATGAGATACATAATATAAAGTGGTACTTCCCACAAAGGAGAAGATCCATCTCACAAAACATCTCTTCATCCCATGCTTTATGAAGTATATTGAGCATTGATATGGCATCATCCTTAGCCCTGTTGGCCTTGTTGGATCCAAGAATCATTCCAACATTATGCAAAAGAAGAAATAAAGACATATGGGTAGACAAATATATCAAACCATACTCTCCCAATAGTAACTGTTATCACCAAATTGATCTTGATTGGTTGCTCATCAATAAACTCAATGTAACTGTTTCAAACCACTTCTAATTGAATATTTGCCTCTTCAGTTTGAGAGGGCTCTCTCAAAGGGGCGTTTATGATTTTAAATAAAAATATTACTAGATGGCTAACTCTATGGAATTGTAACTTGTTTTTTTAGGATTGCAGGTTGAAAAATGTAGGCTTTCTACCATTGGGCTTATGGAGTCAACAATTAGTAGTCTTAGTGACAGTGGCTCTTCACATGGAAGCTAAGGCAGATAGATGTTTTTAACAGAGATAATTCACACACACGACATAGGAAAACACAGTCATTTCACCACTAAAGGAATTCAGAGCATAATATTGTGAATTCTTAGTAATCAGAGATGAAATCTACTGCAAGTGATTCAACATAAAGATACATATCAATAAGACATCAAAAAAATCATGAGAATCTTAGGTCTGGAAGTAGAATGTCACTTTTGTATTACTAAAAATGGATGAAACATACAAGCATCAATTTGGTGCAATATTATCCAACCCATTTGCTTCTTCGATGTTTTATCTATAAATAGAAATTATTTACAATATGGATGATCTGCCTAGTGGCTATATCCTCGAATTCTACTCTGACACCTATCATAACTAAAATCACTAACTTAAAACAGAAAACTCGCAGGTATCCTTAAAGAAAACAAAATCCTAATAGGATTCTATCTCATATTTATTACATTCCTTTATCCTATTAGTGAAACAATTACATAATGGTTACATCATGAATGTCACATGTTTGAATGAAAAATGACCCTAGTTCACCACTAATTTACATCTTTAAAGCAGCCCTAGATCAGTGGAACATAACCCTGCTTTTTAGGAATGTATGTCCTTCTCTTTAAATGTTGTTTTGACTGATGAGCTAGATGTGTGGCACTCCCTTCGAGTCATAAATCTCTGCTGATAAGGTCCATTGACATGATGGAGGTCTATAGCTAGATGATGTACTATCAATATGCTCAAAATTCTTCAAAAACTCCTCGCTACAAAAACATGGTAGTTTTAGACAGTTTTGTAGCGAGTTTTAGTAGCTTAGGAAAAATGACTTTTCCACCTATCTCTTTGACTCCTTTTCTATTCCAGTACCTTTAGCATGCTATGACACTTTGAAAACCATCAATATCCCTCCATAAAACTTGAAAAAATTGAGTTTTTAGGCCAAAATACACCTACATGAATTTTCATAGTGTATTTCTGGCCTCAAGCCTGAGGTATGTTACGAAACTGTGCAAAAAACAAGAAATTTCTCCTTTCAAGATTATCTTCAAAAAATATCCTCCAATTGCAAAATTTGGGTTCTCTGCATGTTATGAACCTCCTAAAACATATTCCATCTTAACTTATTAGTCCTATGGTGTTTCCTCCTCATTCACAATCAGTTGACTAATGGGCTCTTCTACCACTGTCATTTTCAATCCTTTCTCTTCCAACTCCACATGAATAAAATCTAATTTCTCCTGAAGATCTTATACTCTGTCCTTTAAAGATATGTTTTTGTATTGTAAGTGAAAATTCATCCTCCTAACATGCTTAACCTCCCCTCTCAATGGCTGATTCCATTTCATCAACTTCTTTGTATTGACCAAGGTTTTTGAAACACTTGTGACTTGATCTTCCCAAATTTTCTTCATTTTCTCAAACTAAACTTTCTCAACTCTGTATTTCTTTGCCTCTTTCTTCAAAACAGATATGTCTTTACTTGACTCCTTCAACTACTCTTTAAGGGTTTCAATTTCTTATTTTTCAATAACTTTCTCTTTACCCTTTCTTTGTTTGATAATCAAATTTTCTTCTGCAAGTGAAGGCAGATCTATGATGCTTGGTGGCTGAGCAGTTTCATTTATCTTCTCAGTCTCTTTGCTTCTTTCCATGACCTTCCTTGCATGTCTGGTCATTAGCTTCCTAGGCCAAAAAATGAAACCAGGTTCATCACCTGCAAAATCTAATTTTTTAGTTGTCTTACCATTCTTCAATGTCTTCAGTTTTCACAATGGGTGATTCTTCAATGTCAATTGCATGTAAGATTTCCTCTAAGTTTCCTTTAGCCACTTTCTGGCTCCTAGTGACTCTTTTGTTGCCTTGTTTTTTGACCGTCTACTTCTGTTTTGCAGGTGATGTTCTAGGTGTGTTAATCTTCTACAAAGGCTCTGTCTCCATGCTCACTAGTTCTAGAGGAGATGATCTATTCCCTTCTTCAACTTCCTCTGCCATAGCTGGTGATGAATTTTTTCTAGATTTGAGGGCTTTCTTAGGAGTAACAAAATCAATTTCATAACCACTCATGAAAAATAAGGAATTCCAATCTCTATCTAATATTTTCAATTCCTCTAACAACAAAAAATTTATGAAACCATGATGAAAAAGAGAAGTTTCATTTCCCTTTGATTTGATTTGAACCTTATCTAAAATTTTCCCTAAACTTATGTATAAATAAAAAGGCAAGTCAAGTGACCTCTTACCCACAAAATGCAGCAGAAGCCTAAGGTGATAGTAGTAGACCATGTGAAACCTTCCTTCAGAGGTAAAATACTTTTGGATGATCATCAGCAACTTTGAATAGTTTTCCTCCATGAAACTCCTAGGGATAGCATTTGTCCGATCAATTTCACTATGTTCTTGATTGATGAACTCTTTAAAATCCTCCATTGTGAACTTGATTCCTTTAAATCAATGTTCCCCTCCTCTAGGGATTCATGTTGCCGTTGAGATGGTCTCAGGTGTCACTATAAGGTTCACAATTCCCACTTTTGAAGCTGTTCCTGTGAAGCTGGCATCAAAATCCTTGGAAACCTGTAGATGAAAACCCTACAACCTCTGACAGAATTGCAAGCAACCAGTTCTTCTGAAAACCTCCATGGAAATTGGGTCTTCACTGTGAAAATTCATGTCCATGGGTTCATACCTGTGGAAATGATCACCTTTTTTTGTTTTCCTTCTTGCAGCCATGGGTGCTTTATATCTTCACAACCTCACTTTCTTGATGACACCTACAAAGTTCAAATCTACCAGCAATCTGCTTGTCTCGATGAAGCAGCTCTCGAGAGATCAAATTAAATGCAAAGATAAATAAAAATATGACAAAAAGGCTATTTTGGGTAAGGTTTTATGGTTTAAATAACAACTCATGCTTTAATCATGACACATGCATGCCAAAAAGGGTAATTATGACCTCAAACATGACTATGTACCTTTGAATTAAACATAACATACTCAAATGACCTCCACCCTAACTCCTCCAATCATGGAATGAAATTTCATATCGAATTTGACAAGACAGATAAGGAAAAAAAATTCGTAGCGTAGTTATTTGAACCTCTGACAATTTCGCTATGAAACTATTAGGCAGTTTCGTAGCGAAAACCATTGTTTTGCTGTATAAAACGCTACAAAAATTTGAAAATTTGACACAAGCTCACTTTTTTATTTTAAATGCATGGGGAATGAAAAATAACACCATATGAGGACTGATGGGACATGACATGACATAAATAGACGTGACCATGAACCTTAGGATAGGTTAAACATGTAAAAAATGAAATTTTCCTATACCAACTTGAAAAGGCTTAAGGAGACCTTATCCTTTTGATGAGTGAACTGTATGACCATGTCAAGTAATGTTTCACAATTTTATGAGTGATAATAGTAACCACCAGAGTAAGGCCTCTTGTTGCCATCCTCCATCTCCATTATGCAAGATGTTCAAGCCAAACTCTCCCAAAATCAACCAAAGGAACAAGAGATCTTGTTGCCTCTTCACCTCCTCATGTGCATCATGGAGTACAAACATACTGATAGATATGTGGAATGTCACATCATCCTAATACAAGCAGAAACAATCATTACACATCATTAGAGTAACATGCCAAGTTCTACACAATACAAAACACATAGACATAGGAGATGTCATGTGATGGCCAAACTCTCTCAAGAACAACCAAAGTGAACATGCCTTCCTTTGCTGCATTCTATCATTTATACACAAGGCATGATTCAAATAAATATGACCTATTGGGTGGTAACCATACTCACCCATGAGCACCCAGCGTAGCCATGCCTCCTTGTTCATTACATGAGTGTTTTTCAAGGCATGGATCAAAGAAATATGAGCCTTTGGGTAGTAACCAAACTCACCCAAGAGAAACTAGTGTAACCAAGTTTCTTGCTGGCCGATTTCATATATATGAAAGTGGTTGTGCAACCCCTTGCTTATCATCCTCCCCCACTCATCCCAATGTGGATTATGAATGATGTTTTGCAAAAACATGGTATCCTCCCATTGTAGAATATCATCCACCTCAAAATGATGAAGAAATTTGCACTCCATGATATGTTTAAGTGCACCTCCAGTGAGACCTTTCCATGAGATCTTCTTATCATCAATGACCCTCCAAAACCAGTGAGGTTATGGATCTACTACAGGTAGAAGTTCCTCTTTGAGCTATGAGATGCTCACTGAGAAAGTGTCATCTGGAAAGGAGAAAATATTCCTCATCTCAAGATTTCTATCATCTATCATATTTACCTCCATTTATTCATGAGTGAAGCTACCTTTAGAATGCTCCAAGAAAAATGAGGCCCTGTCATCATCACTGCTACTAAGTGACAGTGATGTAGATCTTCATGGTGATACATATGTTGTCTCATGGAAAGGTACAATGTTGAACTCTTAGCCAGCCATTGTACATAGCATCATTCTCATCCCATCTTCTGAAACTCTGTTAGGAATCTGTAATTTTATCATATTGGTAAGACTAAAACTGCAGAAGAAACATTGTTTCAACCAACTTTGGGATTCTAGGATCTAGCCCTCCTGAATCCGGAGAGGGATCTCTCCAATAAGTGAAAATATGGATTTGTCTTTGAAGTTTGGGGTAATGATATTAGGCTAGTTATGAAGGCCAAGGATTTGTTTTTGTTTTTGGATGGTTGAGCATGATTTTTACTTGAGGGGAAAGTTCTAAGTGCAAAAAGCTTCAAAGGTGAGAAGTTGCAAGAAAATAGAACAGCTTTGGCCAGAAAAATAGATATAACGCTGGTTTTTAGTCCATTGGGCTATGGAGTCATATCTGGGCTTTAATTGAGCAACAACATCAAGAGTGATCCAAGGGGCAAGTCATCTATATCACAAGATTATTTGAGATTAGAGTGATGGAATGGAAACGATAAAATGTTGAAGGGGTGGAAACTGATAATAATTTCACAAGGGATTTATAGTTAGTCCAAACAAGAAAATCCTTTTAAGTAACTGTTTAAAACCAACCAAGTGCAGGGCTAACCATTGACTTCTTGGGCAAGTCTGTATTAAAGTAGCTTAATTGAAAAACAATCCAATAATCCACATAATTACTTTCAGAAAGTATGAAAACACATAAGAGAAGACAAAGTGTAACCTAAGATCAGATAAGGTACTTTAAAACCTAGTCTGCTTTCAGTCAACACCAAGGGAAACTTTCAGAATCTGCTTTTGGAGAAAAAAACTACGACCAGGGCACACCATATCTTCCATAGTCATCTTTAATAAGCACAATAAGGAAAATAACTTTCAAGAACAATGTTTAAGGTAAACGGTAGGACGAGGTCGGAACTCCAACATTCCTAACTACTTAACCGTATTAAATCATTCTTGAATAAAAAATTTGGAGGAAACCATTAAGATAAAGATTTTCAGTCAGAGAAGGTTACTGATATACAGTAGGTCCTAAATCTATAATTGATGTTCTTTATCAGAGAATAGTGAACAATATGACATACATAGAAGGAAAATAATAACAAAGAAAGGGGCACTTCACCAGTGATATAGACCAGGATCCCAAGAAACAACTTTTATATTGATGTCAAACCAGTTACAGTCTTCAAGTCCAATGTTTCAGTTCAGCAATCATCTTCACTATTCAGCCTAACTAATCTATCACAAATAGAGCTCCAAGGGCCAGTGAACACTATTTACAATCAGGAGTTTGAGCTCAAATGTATTTCAAAGTTCTGCAACCAACAGTCTCTCATCTTCTACTGAGGTATTTATAGAAGAATGAGGAGGTGAAATCTAACAAAAGATCTCTTAAGGAAATTAATACAGATTCAAGACTTCTCGGCCTTTTGAGGGGCTCGATGGAGAAGTTTACAGGTGGACTACTGTACTAACTGTTTTACAATAAATATCAAAGCTCGGTGGGAGCTTTATTTGACTTTGAGGCTCTGTGTGCTATGTGGAGTAACTCTGCAGATATTTCTGTATTTATTTCATTGCAGCAGTAACTCCTCGGCTGCGTTGAGGAAAAATATCTGAGTCTCGTAGTAAGTCCAGCCTCTGTTTGAATGCTTCGAGGCAACAGGTGGCTCTTTTGGTAGCTGAGGAATCAATTCACCTCATTTGAAGAGGTGGAAGCCTTTCTGTCAGTGAAACACTTATGATTTTCTGTTGACTTTGTTTTAATCCAGGGAATTAGGCTTTTGATAATAATTCTTAGCCGTAATTCCCTAGATCCATCTTCAATCTTCATCTGATGTGCTTTGTCTTCAAACTTATACTCTTTAACTGTTCTTTTGAATAAAACAGTGTCTTGTCGATGTGCAGGGCCATACAGGCCATTTTACGTGTTTATCAATGCTCATGAAACATTGATAAATCATTGAATTTAAACATGTGAATGGTTATTTTTAATAGCTCAAAGGCGCAGGCAACGTCTTTCCCAACCCTCAGCTTTCCTTCATTATACAATGGAAAACCATTAAAACACCTGCAAAACACAAAAAACGATTAAGAAATCCTGCGTTTTTTGGGTTAAACTTCTTAGAAGGCGGGGAAAAAATCGTAGCTGTTGGATCTGGACACGTGGACGGTCCAGATCTAATCGAGGAATCGCAATCGACGGGAGGAGGAAAAGGGTGCGATGAGAAACTCCGATGCGATTGCGCGATCGGGAGGGTGGAGGCGATTCAGCGATGGCTGTTGGATCTGAGGATCAGATCAACGGCGGGGAGTGAATCGGAGGAACAACAATCGGGGAAAGAATAAATGCATGCAATGGAAACCTCCGATGCGATTTAGCGCTGGGCGTCGATCTGCAAATTAGATCGACAGTGGAGAGTGAATCGGAGGGTTTTTGAAGCGGGGGCAAGACTTGTGATCGGAGTTAATGAGGACTGTTGGATCACGGAATGCGGAGAGGAGATCAATGGCGGATAACCAATCGGGGATCGGAAATCAGGGGGAACAAATAAACGCACCCGATGAAAATTTGCGATGCGATGTAGTGCGGACCGTTGATCTGAGGGTCAGATCAACGGTGGAGAATGAATCGGGGGATGGCCGATCGGCGGGAGCAAACAAGTGTATGCGATGAAAAACCCCAATGCGATTGGGCGCCGGCCGTTTGATCGGCTTACGATCAACGGTGGAGATTAATTTTTAGAACGAACCGGCGGAAACCCTTATAATATACCAAAACCCAAAGTTTTTAATATAAACAAAGGTTTAATGGATCGGGGCGGAAATAAAATATATGTAAAGGATAGGCGCCCGCCTGCGGGGCCTTCGGATATATGGAACGCAAAGGGCCCGGGGCTTAGTACATCAAAGGCCAATCGCAATCGGAACTGCGGGCCTGGTCTTTCCGATCAACCCATTGTGAATTCTCCGATCGCGATTGCACGATCGAGTCTTTTTAATCTACCCATTTTTCATATTTTTCAATGGAATTTGATGGTTTCGGGATAGTTAAAAAATGGGTTTTTAACTATGGGAAAGTGATTTTCATAAATGGAAGAAGAGGATTTATGAAAACAAGGGAGTTTCTAAGAAGAAAAAGGGGAGAAAATGAAGGTTTGAGAAGGGGGAAAATGAAGGTCTTTCAGCAGTCTTTCACTTGGAATCAGCAGAATTTTTCTGAGTATAAAAAGGAAATAGTAATGAAGATTTTTGGACAAAGGCATGAGGCCTTCAAGGAGTCTTCAAGAGCCAAAAATTTTCATTAATAAAATTTGTTCCTTGGAGGCTCAAAAAGTCTTAGCCACCTTTTGGTATAATAAAATATTATAGGTGGCTAACAGTGGCTCCACTTGGGGATGATGCCTTCTTGAAGGCATCAAGAACTTCAAACTTGCATTCTCTGGGAGGCTGATCAGTTGCCTCATTCTTTGTTCTCTGGGAGGAAAACCTATGCCTGATCCATTGGGCTGCCCTTTCTTTGCTAGGATGATCTTCTTTGAAAACATATTAGCAACTATGAAAACCATGGTCCTTCATCAATACACACTTTCTACCTACCCAATCCTATTGATCTAGCATTTTTTCTTCATTTGAGTGCACTTGGATTGGAAAAATCTATTCACAACATTTTATTCTTTTGAAAACAAGAAATATAATCTATTTCTACTCTTTATTTCTCCCTGAACTCAGATTAAACAGTTGAGTTCAGATGATTCTCTACCTAATCTACCATCTGTTGGGATTAAACTGTCCAACAGATTTTCATTCTCTAATTTCTAAAACAGAAATTCAAAAGCATTCAAGTCAGGATTGAACAATCTAACTTGATGCTGGTCTATGGCATAACAAACAAGCTGCACATAGACATTATTTTGCAGAAAATTAAATAAAAAATGGAAGGCTTAAGATCTGAAAATTCAAAGCACTTCCTTCATATTTTTTACAGCTCTGTTTTGACTTTGGTTTGAGTTGTTCTTTCTTTGTTGGACTGGTTCAGATTTTAAGCTGATTAGAACCAGATTTTTACATCTCTTGACTCAGAATTTGAAGCAGATTTGAGTCATTTTTCTTTTGAAACTTTAGGTTCAGATTTTGAACATGTTTGAACCTTTAATTTCTATCCTAAACTATCCACTGATAAGCCAAGATTTAAACAGTTTGGCAAATCAAATTCACTACCCTATCAGCAGAAAATTTAAAACTAATTAGTCAAGATTAAGCAGTTCGACTAACTAGAAGTGTGTTTTTCAGGAGTGGCATTTGAGCTTTCACACTTTCAGATTTTGTTTCTCTTTTTTGGTATGGGGATATACCTTTCTTGTTTTGTCAATCTGCACTCTTTTCTCTTTTTCATTGTTTTTGTATTTTTGATCTTTCTAACTTTGAATGCAATGGTGGATGAGATATTTATAATGGAAAAAAAATAAAAAGGCTTCTAAACATAGCATTTGATCAAGAGAAGTAATGCTTAAGCATCCTGCCATTGACAGGACCCCCAAACAATTATGCTCCATCCAACTCCTATAAGAAAAATGCATTGTTACCAACAGCTGAATGAATAGAGTAAGGGCCAAGCCATAAGTTGTCAAACTTTCCATGTTTTCCCTTGTCTTCCCTTCTTGAGTCCCATTTTAAAACTTTGTCCCCAATCTTGAAATTGCTGGCCTTTTTTCTTCTGTCAAAAAGATTTTTAATGCTCTCCTGTTTCTGCAATTCTTTGTTATACACTTCCTCTCTGGTTTGCTGAAGATGAGTGGCATGATTTATTCTTCTGATCATGTCATTTTCTTTATTTTGCAGCTCTTGAATTAACTTCATCACTGGTACACCAAGGGTGTTTGGAAAAATTGCATCAGTACCATACAAAAGCTGGAAATGTGACATACCAATGGATTTCTTCAAAGTCAATCTGTCAGCCCAAAGTGTGTGAATCAAATTTGTGTGGCAAGACTCCTTGTTGTCCTCCAATAGTTTCTTGATTATGTTCACTAAGATTTTGTTTGAGGATTCTGAGATTCCATTACCTTGAGGGTAATAGGCCGTGGAATGCCCCAATGTTATCTGATATCTACGACAGAACTCAACCATCTTCTTTGATCCAAATTCTACTGCATTATCAGTGATGATCTTGGTAGGACAGCCAAATCTGGAGAGAATATTAGTCTCAATGAATGTTATAATAACAGAGCCATTGGCTTGCCTACAAGGTATGGCTTCTATCCACTTAGTGAAATATTCTGTGGCTGTGAGAATCCATCTATGCTGGGCAGAAGATGGGGGATGGATTTCTCCTATGAAGTCAAGACCCCACTGTTGAAAAGGGGCTTCAACATTGATGGGATGCAGAGGCAGGGGTAACAGTTTTCTTTTGCCTTCAAAGAGTTGGCACTTATGACAGGCAATGATCATCTTATGTATATAAGGAAAAATATCTGGCCAATAGAAACCAGCCCTCAAAATTTTGTTGGCTGTTGTCTTCCAGTACAAATGACCTCCACACTCTCCTTCATGGAATTCATGCTTAACCTTCTTTGCATCAAACTCAGGAAAACATTTAAGAAATAGACCACTTGCATTTTTCCAATAAAGACATTTATCTATAATGCAATAGTTTATAGCTTTCAATTTTAGGAATCTTGCCTTTATTTTTTTTAAACTGGGAGGTGTATTCAATTTAAGAAAAACATAAACAATATCAGCATACCAAGGAGAGTTCATAAAATGATCTTCAACTATAGGAGTTGAGAATTCTTCTTGTTCATCTAAAGCATTAATCATATTAATATCAAGAACTTCAAAATTTGATTCAGGAATTAATCTAGCTAGACCTTGGCCTTTGATGAGTTTAGTGGGTTTTATCTCTAAATCATACTCAAGAATAATAGAAATCCACTTACCTCTCTTACCATTTGGGTCCTGAGTTAGAATGTCTTTAACAACTAAATTTGGGACAAAGGCAATAGTGTGTGAATGAAGGATGTACACTCTGAAGTCTTTCAAATCTTTAACCAAAGCAAAAGCTTGCTTCTCCATAATTTTATACTTCAAAGGGGCATCCCTCAATGCCTTGCTAAAGAATGCAATAGGCTGCTCTTGTTCTTGTGGATTTTTCTGTAAAAGGACAGCAGCTATGGTATGTTCCGATGCAAATGAAAAGATATAAAAATATTTTGAAAAATCAGGACTTATCAGAACCGGTGTTTTGGTTAACGCTTGTTTCACCAGCTCAAAGGACTTCCTTGCTTCCAAGTTCCATTTTACCCCTTGCTCCTTCTTTAACATGTTTGTGATATTCCTAAGGAGCTCAGCCAAATTAGGGATGAACCTTCTTAAAAAGTTGATCTTTCCAATGAAAGATTGCAACTCTTTGATGTTTCGAGGATGAGAGATTTTCAGTATGGCCTCAATCCTCTTTGGATCTATCTTTATACCCTCTTCTGAAATAATGTGCCCAAGAAGTTTACCTTCTTGGAGACCAAATAATGTATTCTTAGGGTTTCAAGATATCCCAAACTTTCTGCACTTCTTGAAAACCTTTCTCAAATTTTCTAAGTACTCTTCATCTATTTTTGAAAACACAGTAACATCATCTAGATATATAATGATGAAGTAGCCTAGTTCTTCCGAGAATGCTATGTCCATGGCTCTTTGAAAGGTTGCTCCAGCATTCATTAGACCAAAAGGCATTTTCACATACATGAAGGTGCCCCAGGGTGTAGTAAAGGCTGTCTTTAATTGATCAGCAGGGTAAACCAAGATCTGATTGTACCCCGAATAGCCATCCAACAAAGAAATTCTTCTAGACCCTACCACCCTTTGTAGAATGTGATCCATCTTTGGTAAAGGGTAGTTGTCTTTTAATGAAGCTTTGTTTAAGTCTCTAAAGTCTATAAAAAGCCTGATTTCTCCACTTTTCTTCCTAACAGACACCAGATTAGATACCCATTCAGAATATCTAATAAGGACAATAATACCAGCATCATACATTTTCATGATCTCCTTCTAAACCAACGGCAACTGGACAGGGTTTATTCTGCGCAGTTTCTGTTTGAATGGTTTTTGGTTTTCTTTGAGGAGGATTTTGTGCTGTATTATTTCAGTGTCATAGGATTTAATATCTTCGTAACTCCAGGCAAAAACATCAGAAAACTCTTTAAACAGCTCTATATATTTGATTTTAATGTGAGCTGGTAAAGTCTTAGACAGTTTAATCATCTTCGGTTTTTCCTCACTACCTATATTACACTCTTCCACTTCAGTCTCTACAGGTTCCAGTTTTGGCTTATTTGCCACATCGTTAAAATCGAACAACTCTTCTAAAGGGGTCAGACCCTCAGGCAAACTTTCATCTTTGGAGTGCAGAGTTTCTAACTCCTCTGTTTTAGACTCTACCCTCATTTCTGTTTCACCTTCAAGTTTTCCAGATAATAGGTTTATATTAGCAAGTTCAGGGGACGTTTCTTCCTTATCAAGAAAATTTTCTTCGCTGCAGTCTGTATCATGATCTGAGTCCGAACTGTGTAATTTGAATTCATTTCTGAATTGCATGAAGTCTTCTATTTTTTTGTCATTTTCAAACACCTGCCAATATTTTTCGTTATCAGGCACGGCTGGTCTGAATTTAATTTGATTTGTGTTGTCATATGGCGTTAGACATGTTATAGCGGCAGAGGCTAGATTATGGGCTATAATATTTTGCTTTCTCGAGATGAAAATTAATTAGGACTCATCGAAAGCTTCTAAAAGATCCACGACATCATTCCGATAGGCCCTAAGTCTGGGGTGATGAGCGTTATACTCCCCATTGACTTGTCTTATGATTAATTCTGAATCCCCGTGAATTTTAATTCTCTTGGCTCCTAACTTTTTCAACAAATGCAAACCTAAGAGAAGGGACTCGTATTCCGCTACGTTTTTGGAACAATGGAAGTTTAACTTACAGGAAATGCATTCGGTGTGGTTTCTTACAGTGTTGTGAATCCAGACACCTGCACCAGCGTTATTTCTAGTGCACAACCCATCGAAATGCATACTCCATAGAGGACTGTTTTCAGTTTCATTTGTTTGGTGAATGTCCTCTTTAACTAACGTGCTTTCTGATTGTTGTTGAATGTCTGCACTTAGTTGTAGATGTTTTGATTCCCCCTGATTTTAAGTTACTTGGGGAATACTTTCCTGACTCTCAATGTTTAGAAGCAAGGGACACATGACTTGTAGTTCAAGACACACATTTGGTTTTTTGTTGTTTAAAGGTTCAGCAAACTGTTTCAACAGCTCTGTGGTATTTACCTCCCCCTCTCTATTGACCATTAATTCTGTTAAAGTTACTTGTTCATCTGAAGCTTCTTCATTAAAAAGGATAAAAGAATCAAGGCCTGTATTTATAGAATAAAGGGGAGAGTTTTGTGGTCTGTCTTCACTTGTAACTGCGTATTTCATATGAGACTCCCTGTAAAGTCATCTAGTTTGATTGAAAATAGGGATAGTCGCATAGGTCATGTCCATCTGCATAGTCCCCTGTAACTTAGCCCCCCAAGATCTAGATAACAACATTCCAAACTTTGGGGGCACATCAGCCACCACAATGTCCATGAGTAAGCATTTGGCTGGAATTTGGGCTAAGTTAACACAGAGCTCTTTGATTAATCCTAAACATTTTACTCTGGTGGAATCAAAAGAGTATAGGTCTTTGTAAGTTCTGGTGATTTCAAGACCGAGGCTCTCCATCACAGCTTTAGGCATTAAATTATGAGAAGCCCCAGAATCATGCATAGCGTTGTGTAAAATTTTGTCATGAATGTTTAAACTCATGTAGAAAGGAGGGACAGGTCCCTCTTGGTACCTACCTTCGATCTTTGGACCGAAAATAAGCTCTGGCTGGTCATCATTAAGATTGATTGTATCTCCATTTTCCTCTATATTTAAAGCCTTCAAAATTTGGGTTCTATATACATGTTGGGCAGCTAACTCAGTCAAGGGAACAGAGATTTTAATCTTGGAAATTTCTTGTTCAAGGTTGAAGGGAAAATGGTTCTTTGAAGTGTTGGTTTCAGACTTATTAGCTGCCACTCTACCAGCAATATCAGCTTGCTGATTTGTTTTATTTACACTTGATAAAAAAAAATTCACAGGAGTACTAGCTGAAGTATCAGTACTACTAAGGTCTGCACTCTATTTTTCTTTGTTTTGAGTGCCTTTCTCTTTTCCCTTATCAGAGTTCACAGCCACTGTCTTATCCTTTTGTTTGACAACTTTAGGTTTGTTTGTAGTGTTGTTTTGTGAATATTTGTCAGAGGTTATGGTGTTGGAGGGCTGTTGACTGGTTTTGCTTCTAAGGTCATATTCCCTTTGAGGTTCTATGATGACATTTTCCATGTCTTGATAATAATTTTCATTATCATCTCTTTTGTCATCATAAGGTGTATAAAGACCCTGTTTTTTATCGTAATGAACTTCAAAGTCATCATGCTCTACCTCAAACATGTTGATCTCCTCCTCTGTTATTTCATCTGTTTCCTCAACCTCACTTACATAATTTTGATGAAAGGGAGGAGTGATCTGCTGATCATCTTCCCTAAGTCTATTTGGAGGTTGGTTCCTTCTAGAATTCTGATTCTGGTTCTGGTTTCTATTTTGAGGAGCATTTTGATTTTGACTTGCTTGTGCTCTCTTAATTATGTCATCTCTTTCATCATCTCCTCCATCATTTTCTCCATTTTTGAGTTGGAAGTAGAAGGTGTAGATTCCTCTCTAAAAGATACTCTCTTTCCAGCTTTCATCCTTGCTCTCTTCTCCATTAAGTTGACTTCCACAGAAAGAGCGCCTCTTTGCATATCTTCAAGAGTTGCAAAATCTCTCTCTCTTAGCGAATAATTCATGTCAAAGTCAAACCCTTCAGGAAACTTGTTTAAAGCTGAGCCTTGTGGAGGTTTTAGTTATAGGGAAAGTGCATTATACACACTATTAAACCTAGTGAAATAAGCTTGGACACTTTCCCCAGGGTTTCTATGGAGGTTCTTATAATCAGAAAGGACTTGGAGAGGATTCTTCTTCACTTCCCATTTGTTTAAGAAAGTTTGATGGAAGCCTGTGAGATCTTTTATACTATGGGGGGCTAATATTTTAAACCATTTTCTTACTTCGCCCCCTAAGCTTTGAGAAAATAATATAATCTTGACAGAATCACCATCAATTTCATTTCTATCAAAGTAGTCATTCATTTTATCCACATGTTGTGATGCAGTTATAGCATTTCTAGCATCATATAATGGAATTTTGGACTGATAGTCCTGTGGAAGATTGACTAATGGTGCAGGAAGGACCAGGGGAGCATACCATGCAGCCATGATAGGAGGTGGAGGTGGATTCACAGGTGGGCTGACAAAAGGGAAAGTGGGCTGAAGTGGAGTGGTTTGAACAGTGGATGAAGAATGAGTAGATGTGGATGGAACATCAGTAGATTGTTGAGTTGATCTTGGATGAGAGACACCTAAATTCAACAGGAAGTGTAGATCAGGTGGTGTTGTTTCTCTACTACCAGGATGTTCACTTGTCCCCGGAGATGAAAGTGAAGACTCATAATCTAGCTGAATTATATCATCAAATGACCTAGTTCTCAAGGGGTTTACTAAGTCAACTTGTGATTGTTGTAGAGCTGAAATATTTTCAGGGACTAAATTAGCTCTCAAGGGTAATCTGAAAACAGTTGATAATTTAATCCTAGGAGACTTCCAAAGGATACTTTCTGGGTTATCAACTATCTCAGGTGGATTAGGGTCAGGATGGGCTCTAGTGTGAATCTTTCTAGGAGCCACTATGTTGTGTTTTTTAGACCCAAATAAACAAGACAAGTTCAACCAGATATGACAGTCTTTAAAATGTTAACTAATCTGTCTGCACATATTTTAATCCTAAAGTCCTCTAACTGAGTTTGAATGACATTATAATTATAAGGGTTCTTCCTAGTGGAGTCTTAAGGTCTGTTGAGGATTGTGGAGTCACCAGGTGGATGTTTTTAGCTCCTAAGGAGGTAAAAGGTTTTATGGTCCACCACCATGTTTATTGAATACCAATCTGAAATATTTTTAGGTTTTCTAAGTTATTTTTCAGTTGTGTAGTTTCTAATAATATGCTAACTCTGTTTCAAAACTTAGCTACGGTTATGAGACAAAGATAGTTTACTCTTATGGCTAAGCCAGCTGATTTTTCAAGGTTAGATAAAGTCTTAAGAGAGCCCTAGGGTTTGCCTAGTTTTTCACTGATTCAAACAAGTTTTAACATGATTACCATTCTTTTGGTAGTTCTTAAAAAGGCTGCTTTTAACTCTTAAAGTTTTCTTGAATCAAGGGTTTCTGAGGTCTTAAAAGGTATCAAAAAGACTCACTCCCCAGCAGAGTCGCCAGAAATGTTAGGAATCTGTAATTTTAGCAGATTGGTAAGACTAAAACTACAAAAGAAACATCGTTTCAACCAACTTTGGGATTCTAGGATCTAGCCCTCCTAAATCTGGAGAGGGATCTCTCCAATAAATGCAAATATGGATTTGTCTTTGAAGTTCGGGGTAATGATATTAGGCTAGTTATGAAGGCCAAGGATTTTTTTTTGTTTTTGGATGGTTGAGCATGATTTTTACTTGAGGGGAAAGTTCTAAGTGAAAAAAGCTTCAAAGGTGAGAATTTGCAAGCAAATAGAACAACTTTGGCCAAAAAGATAGGTATAACGCTGGTTTTTAGTCCATTGGGCTATGGAGTCATATCTGGGCTTTAATTGAGCAACAACATCAAGAGTGATCCAAGGGGAAAGTCATCTATATCACAAGATTATTTGAGATTAGAGTGATGGAATGGAAACGATAAAGTGTTGAAGGGGTGGAAACTGATAATAATTTCACAAGGGATTTATAGTCAGTCCAAACAAGAAAAGCCTTTTAAGTAACTGTTTAAAACCAACCAAGTGCAGGGCTAACCATTGACTTCTTGGGCAAGTCTGTATTAAAGCAGCTTAATTGACAAACAATCCAGTAATCCACATAATTACTTTCAGACAGTATGAAAACACATAAGAGAAGACAAAGTGTAACCTAATATCAGATAAGGTACTTTTAAACCTAGTCTGCTTTCAGTCAACACCAAGGGAAACTTTCAGAATCTGCTTTTGGAGAAAAAACTAGGACCAAGGTACACCATATCTTCCATAGTCATCTTTAATAAGCACAATAAGGAAAATAACTTTCAAGAACAATGTTTAAGGCAAACGGTAGGACGAGGGAACTCCAACATTCCTAACTGCTTAACCGTATTAAATCATTCTTGAATAAACAATTTGGAGGAAAACATTAAGATAAATATTTTCAGTCAGAGAAGGTTACTGATATACAGTAGGTCCTAACTCTATAATTGTTGTTCTTTATCAGAGAATAGTGAACAATATGACATACATAGAAGGAAAAAAATAACAAAGAAAGGGGCACTTCACCAATGATATAGACCAGGATCCCAAGAAACAACTTTTATATTGATGTCAAACCAGTTACAGTCTTCAAGTCCAATTTTTTAGTTCAGCAATCATCTTCACTATTCAGCCTAACTAATCTATCACAAGCAGAGCTCCAAGGGCCAGTGAACACTATTTACAATCAGGAGTTTGAGCTCAAATGTATTTCAAAGTTCTGCAACCAAAAGTCTCTCATCTTCAACTGAGGTATTTATAGAAGAATGAGGAGGTGAAATGTAAAAAAAGATATTTTAAGGCAATTAATACAGATTCAAGAATTCTCGGCCTTTTGAGGGGCTCGATGGAGAATTTTACAGGTGGACTACTGTACTAACTATTTTACAATAAATATCAAAGATCGGTGGGAGATTTATTTGACTTTGAGGCTCTGTGTGCTATGTGGAGTAACTATGCAGATATTTCTATATTTATTTCATTGCAGCAGTAACTCCTCGGCTGCGTTGAGGCAAAATATATGATTCTGTTGTAAGTTCAGCCTCTGTTTGAATGCTTCGAGGCAACAGGTGGCTCTCTTGGTAGCTGAGGAATCAATTCACCTCATTTGAAGCGGTGGAAGCCTTTCTGTCAGTGAAACACTTATGATTTTCTGTTGACTTTGTTTTAATCCAGGGAATTAGGCTTTTGATAATCATTCTTAGCCGTAATTCCCCAGATCCATATTCAATTCTTCATCTTCTGTGCTTTGTCTTGAAACTTATACTCTTTAACTGTTCTTTTGAATAAAACAGTGTCTTGTCGATGTGTAGGGCCACACAGGCCATTTTACGTGTTTTATCAATGCTCATGAAACATTGATAAATTATTGAATTTAAACCTGTGAGTGGTTCTTTTTAATAGCTCGAAGGCATAGGAAACGTCTTTCCCAATCCTCGGCTATCCTTCATTATACAATGGAAAACAATTAAAACACCTGCAAAACACAAAAACGATTAAGAAATCTTGCGTTTTTTGGGTTAAACTACTTAGAAGGCGAGGAAAAAATTGCAGCCATTGGATCTGGACACGTGGACGGTCTAGATCTAATCGGGGAATCGCAATCGGCGGGAGGAGGAAAAGGGTGCGATGAGAAACTCCAATGCGATTGTGCGATCGAGAGGGTGGAGGCGATTAAGCGATGGCCGTTGGATCCGAGGATCAAATCAACGACAGGGAGCGAATCAGAGGAACATCAATCAGGGGAAAGAATAAATGCATGCAATGGAAAAATCCGATGCGATTAAGCACTGGCCGTCGATCTGTAGCTCAGATCGACGGCGGAGAGTGAATCAGAGGGTTTTTTAAGCAGGGGCAAGACTTTTGATCGGAGTTAATGAGGACCGTTGGATCATGGAAGGCGGAGAGGAGATCAATGGTGGATAACCAATCGGGGATCGGCAATCGAGGGGAACAAATAAACACACCTGATGAAAAGTTGCAATGCGATGTAGCACGGACCGTTGATCTGAGGGTCAGATCCATGGTGGATAATGAATCGGGGGATGGCCGATCGGCGGGAGCAAAAAAGTGTATGCGATGGAAAACCCTGATGCGATTAGGCGCTGGCCATTTGATCGGCTTACGATCAACAATGGAGATTAGTTTTTAGAACGAACCGGTGGAAACCCTTATAATATACCAAAACCCAAAGTTTTTAATATAAACAAAGGTTTAATGGATCGGGGCAGAAATAAAATATATATAAAGGATAGGTGCCTTCCTGCGAGGCCTTCAGATATATGGAACTCAAAGGGCTCGGGGCTTAGTACATAAAAGGCCAATCGCAATTGGAACTGTGGGCATGGTCTTTTCGATCAACCCATTGTGAATTCTCCGATCGCGATTGCGCGATCGGGTCTTTTTAATCTACCCTTTTTTCATATTTTTCAATGGAATTTGATGGTTTCAGGATAGTTAAAAAATGGGTTTTTAACTATGGGAAATTGATTTTCATAAATGGAAGAAGAGGATTTATGAAAACAAGGGAGTTTCTATGAAGAAAAAGGGGAGCAAATGAAGGTTTGAGAAGGGGGAAAATGAAGGTATTTCAGCAGTCTTTCACTTTAAATCAACAAAATTTTCTGAGTATAAAAAGGAAATATTAATGAAGATTTTTGGACAAAGGCATGAGGCCTTCATGGAGTCTTCAAGAGCCAACAATTTTTAGTAATAAAATTTTTTCCTTGGAGGCTCAAAAAGTCTTAGCCACCTTTTGGTATAATCAAATATTATAGGTGGCTAACAAACTCTATACTTCAACTCAAAGGGTTGAATTTAGCTCAACAATGATGAAGTGGGATAGCTCTTCATCTCCTCCTTGATCAACTGAAGGGTCCTCTGCGCAGTGATATGTTGCTACTCCAAATAAACATGTTCTTCTAATCCTTGGTCATGCAATGGCCCTGATGGTATGTCCCCATAAGTTTCAATAAGAGGCATTGAAAAAATATGAGATGAAAGTGCATGCATACCTTGGATCAACTGATGTGTGGGAACCTCTTGCAAGACCACAAGATTTCCTCCAACCGGTACAATGGTCTCTCCAACTCCTGGTAAGAGTCATGGCTAATATTTTATCAATGTATTAGCACTGGAATATACCTCCTCTTCCTCATGCATCTCCTGAATCATGCATGGGAACCTATATGTCAAGATCTCAAGACTATCTTGCAAATATGCAAGGGTCTCTCTTCCGAATACAAGTACTTTTGGAGCTGGTCGTGAATGTAGTGACTATTTTTCCAGAGTGACAAGAATGAAATCCTCCTTTGGTTCCTTAGGAAATGTCTCTTTGTGACATATCTCTGTCTTTCTCATATCAAACTTCTGAAAGAAATCTGAATATTTAGTTACCTTTGCATTCTCCACGTGACCAAACCACCAATCATTGGATTCACCATGAATATGAAGTGTTTCAATATGAACAACCTCTCTTTCATCTATAGGATGTAGTTTGAAGAATGCATCTATCTCTTTCCTTCAAGCCTTTATAGTGCTTGAGGAAGATCCATAAAATGTAGGCAAATAGAATCTATTGTGCCTCTTTCTTCTGTTGCTGTTGTATAATCTTCTTTCTTCTTTGATTTTGAAGAATTGTTGGAGAGATAGATTCTCCTTGAATTCTATAGACTGTGCTTTGTACTCTTCAAGATATAAAGTGAGAGTCTCATGAGTCTCAGGTTCCATGTTTCTTCTTTCTTCACGACTATACCATTCACCTTCTTCAAAGAAAGTGGGCATAGTAGATCTATGATTCTCCAGTTTTCTTTATTACTAATAGAAAGTGCTTGGACCTTCCTCATCTAATCTTCTTCTTGGATCCTTCCTTTTCCTTTCCCTCTTCATTTAATTGAACCCCTTGGAGATATCTTGCAGGGATATAAAGAGAAGAGTGGAAAAAATAAAATCCTCCTTCATGATATATCTCTTCTATCCGCTTCTTCTTTTGATGCAAAAGATAAAGTGTCCACAAGTTGAGCCAAAGATCATGCTCTGATACCATTGTAATATCCCAAAAGGGAGAATGCAGTAATACTGAAACACAATATAAGAACTAAAACAAAGTAAAAAATAAATCTATATACACATTAGAATGCATAGAAATAGCTAATCCATTTTATTAATAGGAGGTGGATAAACCAGTACAATAGTGCTCAAAAGATAAGGTACTATAGCTAAAGAGATGGATTAGAATGACCCTGAAAGCATGCTACAACAAGCATTGTGTAACTGGAGAGCTGCAGGAAGAAAATACTACACTGTCCCTTCAGTAGATGATGAACATGTGACTACTGGCTAAAAGGGAAATGCATATCTATGGAGCTCAGGAGCTTTGATGATGCCAAGATTTAAGATCTGGCCAATGTGATGGACACAAAAGATAACCTAGAAAGGATTTTCCAGATCTATGAGTTTGGAAAATCACCCTCCTAGGGTTTGATACCTTGACTGTTGGTTTATGTAGATCTGAAGCTAGATTTGATCCAAAGATGGCTGAAATATGTTATACAAATAGATCTAAGCTTGAAGGGTTGATCCCTTTGTTAGTATGAATCCTTTGTCGAAGTGTACGAAAAAAGAGCACTTTAGCTACGCATAACTAATAGCCCTAACAACAAATGTGGCTGCCAATATCTTCAGATCTGCAGTTAGTTAATCAAGACAAGAGCTGCAAAAAACCAGATCTATGCATAGAAAGACATTAAGCAGTAAAAAGAAGGGTTTGCTCCATATATCCAATAGACAAGACAAGAACAATTTTTGAAAGAATTTTGTATTAAGGGCACCTGGGAGGAAAACAAGAAGATGTTTCCTATTCTCCTCAATGGGAAGGGTTCTTGGAAGTCTTCAGCACTTCAGATCTAGCATTTCTCTCTCCTGTTGGTGTAGAAAACCCATACAAAGAATAGAACTCAAAGGGAGCTCACACAACAAATAGTGGAAAAATGGTCCCTACGCGCGAGAGGTGATCATAAAAAAAAAAAAAAAACCCTCATAACAAAATATTGGGTCATTCCAGATCTTGGTGCATGATTAAAATAATGTTAACCAAATCTAGATCCACCTTTTATGGAATATTTTATTATATTTGTTGGAGGGAAAAAGTATTTGACTTGGGTCAAATCCCTTTATTTGTCAAAAATAAATAAATAAATGATTTATTTATCTTTTTAAGGAAGTGGTTGAAAGATAATCGAATAAATAATGATTTATTTAATTATTTGTGGGTGATTTGGTCATATTTAAGAAGGAATATTATCTAAATAAGATTTAAATAATTATTCCTAGAAAATAATAAGATAAATAAAGGTTTATCTAATTAATTTCTTTGTTTTTGGGTTAAACATGATTGGGAATAATAATTAAAGTATGGTTTAATTAATTATTCCATGAGGAAAATCAAACAAATATAGGTTTGTTTAATATTTCCTTTTGGGGTTTCCTATTTAGACCATAAACAACCTAATAAATGTGGTTTATTAAATTATTTAACATAGTGAAGGCAATTTTACTTAAGGTAAAATTGGTCTTACATGGTGTACTTGGGTCCATCTAATGATAATAGGTTAGATGACCAAAAAATGGTGTAACACCCTTCTTCATATCTCCTAGCTAGAAGCTTGAGATCTTGTCTCTTCTTTCTCCTCCTTCAAGATGCAACAACTGAATATGCAGCTGCTGAATAAACTGCGCTATACAATAGGGAGAGAATCAATTCCTACTGAAATATGCTGGAATAAGCTCCAGGCTGATGGAAACAGTGATGGCAAGGTGAGGGGATGATCCCTCACAGGATTCCTAGCTGAAATGCTATAAACTTCCTTCCTCCTCTGGATCTACAATGATGGACTGCACAACCCTTGATGGGACTATTGTTGATAGGAGGTCAATAATATTTGACTTGATTACAGATCTAAAATTATGCCCTAGGAATGATGATCTTGAAGTTCAAGGTGACAGGAATAATCCTTCACTGGTTCTCGAGCTGAAATACTGAAGACAACCTTCTCCTCCCAAAATGATCTTAAGAAATGCGTAATTTCTAAATGTAGATGTTCTGTAGAGAGTAGAAATAATGTGGCACCAATGCCTACTGATGAACAACAGCTCATAATAACCTTCCCAGAGTAGGAATGCAAGTCCCCCATGGGTAAGGGTGGGATTCCTGCTGGGCAACATCCTGTGCTAAATAGCACTGCAGACTTAGTTAAACAGCATAAGATTACATGGAGTGTCAAAATAAAACTCTAGATCTAAACAGATCACAAAATCATAAACTAAATCATGCCCCCAATTTTTCCTTCATCTTCTTTATATAAAAAGTGAGCCTTCCCAATCCCTTCCCACCTCTAAACTGTGTTGTGCATGTGGACATAAGCCTCCATGTTTTACTGCGCTATCTCTCAAAGTCCTCCATCATGTCTACATGCAATGTTCACCCTCTCCATCATGTGTGCATTAAATGCACTACTTTCTCCATCACTTCATCATGAATTCTCTATGATCTTACATTAGATTCCCTCCATGATCTTAGTTGACTACTTCAACCTCTATGATATATCTCATTAATGAGACATGATCTCCACTCCTTTCACAGTAGTAGCTGTTCCACTACTCCATTATATAGATATATGTTTAATTAATCTACATTCACACATTAAAAGTGGATCTTATTCATATTTGAGGGTTATGGGTCCCTCCACCCTTTTATTTACTTAATTAATTAAGAGAATTAAGAACTCTAATATTCCAATTATTTTGTGAAAAATTGGGAATATTACACTTTCAAAATGGGAAATCATATCAAACACACAATATCAAGCTTGGAAATCAACCAATTGTGATCTATGTTTGACAATTAATCAAAGGTGATTCCAAAGTGCAATGGTGATTCAGTGGAAAAGGAAAAAACTACACAAATGCAACCCAAAATTAATGTGAAATGGTGTTAGGAATGAATACATGCAGAACTCTGAGACAAAGTCAACAGATCTCTAATGACACACATAAGTGACAAGTGAAAGAGAACTAACTTAGAAGCCTTAGAATATGATTTAATATTCACTTATGCACTATCAAGGTCAAAGAGAGGAATCAATCACTCAAACAAGACAATCAAGCTAAACAGAGTAATGCTAGATCATATCAGACTGGAAATACACTTCAATGGCCAAGACACACTGGAAATTAAAGAGGGAAACCATAAATTTTTCCTAATCTCTCAGATCAATGCATCTGTGAGGGGCATACTTCTGCTGAAAGGAAGATCGACGTAAATATTTTGTATAAAATAGTGTTGTCGGTGTTTCTATGAGGACAGAAAGAGTGTTGAGTGAAAAATGAAAGGAAAAATAAAAATAATTCCAACACTCAAAGAAAACTTGACACCCTAAATCAAAGATCAAATCCTATGTAGACTTATAGAGACATAAACAAAATCAGATATCAATGATCAGTCAAATTGATCAACAACCAAACTAGAAAAGGGGAGGAGAAGAGTGTAGGTTTTAACCCTGAACATAAATTATCTACTCACGAATCTTATAACAGAAGATAAACAATAGCGAGAGCATAAAACATAAAACAGATAAACATAGAGATTCACCCCTGGATCCCAAATCAGGATGACCAACTTGATTTTTCATTATATTCCTTTTACTGTTACAACACATATATATACATGCTAAAGCATACATAAACCCCAATCCATAAACCCTGGATTAGAACATAACCATAGTTCCCTTGACCGGATCTACAAAAAATACCAGGGGCCGAAAACCATCGTGCCCCAATACCATGTGCAAAACCATGCAAAAAACCATGGACGCGGACTACCCACCGGAAATTAAGGACCAAAAATTTTCGCTGGGGTGCTGCCCTGGACCTCGACAGTTTTCGCTGGGGTGCTACCCCGGACCCCGACCACTCACCGCTCACAGCGGCCCCCACCGTTGCGCCCAGCCTGAGGCCCCCCCCCCCCTCGCGCGCGTGCTTAGTCGTGGAAAGAATATAACACATACCCAACATTCTCCCGCTTGTTGTTTTCTTTCCATAGGGGGCCACATGAGAGCTTAGTCATTGGCCCAATTCTTCAACACCCATTGTTTCTCTACAGCAAGAGAACTTCTGAGTGCTCACAGACTTCGTCAATGCATCTGCAACATTCTTCAAAGTGTCAACCTTTACCAGCAACACCCTTTTAGCCTCAACCATATCTCTAACAAAGTGATATTGAACATCAATGTGCTTTGTCTTTGAATGATAAGCGGGGTTCTTATCCAAAAATTGCACTTTTGCTATCACGGTCTATCCTTTATAACTTGTTGTACCAACCCCATGTGAACCACGATCTACGCAACCAAATTGCTTCCTTGCTTGCATGGTCGTGCTATGTACTCCGCCTCTGTAGTTGAAAGAGCTACTACAGACTGTATTTTACTCATCCAACTAACTGCGCCTCCAAATAGGCTAAACACATACCCACTTGTAGATCTTCTTTGGTCGAGATCTCTAGCCCAGTCTGCATCAACAAAAACATGAATGTCCAATATTCTTTCCAATCCTGGTCTTCCCTGGTAGCACAAGCCATAATCACTAGTGCCACGTAAATATCTGAAAACCCGCTTCACTGCTGTCCAATGCTCCTTCCCTGGGTTTGACATAAACCTGCTCAATACTCCCACTGCATGTGCAATATCTGGTCTAGTACAAACCATTGCATACATCAGGCTACCCACTGCACTTGCATATGGAACACGAGACATATCCTCCTCTTCTTCTTGTGTCTTGGGACAACATTCGTGGAACAACTTTACACCTACGGAGTAAGACATTCAACTGGCAGTTTCTTTTATCACCATATTAAACCTACGCAATATAGTCTTGACATACTTCCTCTGGTTTAACCAGAGCTTCCTCTTTTCCCGATCTCTCTTAATTTCCATGCCCAAAATATAGTTTGCAGCACCCAGATCCTTCATGTCGAATTTGGAGAACAGTTGGGTCTTCAAAGCTTGGATAATTTCTTTGTCATTTCCAATCAAAAACATTTCATCCACATACAAGACAAAATAAATAACACGGTCACCAATTAATTTAAAATAAACAAAGTGATCCTCCTTTCTTCTGGTGAAGCCAAGTCCCCGTATATAGGTATCAAATTTCTGATACCACATCCTTGGTGACTGTTTTAACCCATACAGAGACTTATTCAACCTGCATACCAGTTCTTTCTTACCCTTCACCATAAAGCCTTCAGGTTGCTTCATGTAGATCTCCTCTTCTAGATCCCCGTGAAGAAATGGTGTCTTCACATCCATCTGTTCTATCTCAAAATCAAATGCAGCAACAACAGATAAAAGTAATCTAATAGAAGTAACTTTGGCAATAGGAGAAAAAATATCACCAAAATCAATTCCCGACACCTGGGAATAACCTTTCGCTACCAACTGAGATTTTTATTTCTCCACCTTGCCTTCTACATTCATCTTCTTCTTAAACACCCATTTGCTCCCAATGGGCTTATTTCTAGCCGACAACTCCACCAGATCCCATGCATCGTTTTTGCACAAGGATGCCATTTCATCAACCATGGCCTCATTCCAGAGTTTTCCATCCTCTGAATCTACTGCCTCCCTGATAGTTCTGGGTTCATCATCAGTTATAGTTAAGGAAAAACCTGAACAGAAAGCAGATGGACTATACCTTTCTGGTTTCCTTCTTTCCCGAAATGATCTTCTCAAAGCTGGAGTTTGCGGCTCTTCATCTTCTGAGTCTTATTCTATTGTAGAGTCTAATTCATCCTCCTTTAGCTCAAACTCTATCTTCTCAGGTTCCTTTGGTAGGACTTCATGTTTAACAACATCTTTCACTTCTCTAAGCACCACATCTCGGCTGTACACAACCTTCCTTGTTTCTGGGTTCCAAAGCTTGTAACCCTTTAAACCATCCTTATACCCAATAAAGATGCACCTTTCAGATTTATTATCCAAGTTGGTCCTTTTCTCCTTTGGAACATGTACATATGCATCACATCCAAATACCCTTAGATGTGAAAGAGAGGGTTTCTTACCAGTCCATACCTCATGTGGGGTCTTATCCTCCAACACTGATGAAGGTGATCTGTTAACCAGATAGCATGCAGTCTCCACTGCCTCTGCCCAGAATTCTTGTCCTAACCTAGTACCACTGAGCATGCTTCTTGCCTTTTCCATCAGTGTTCTGTTCATTCTTTCTGCAACTCCATTTTGCTGAGGTGTGTATGGAGTAGTCTTCTATCGTGCTATACCACACTTCTTACAGAACTCTTCAAATTCCTTCTTGCAGAACTCCCCACCATTATCTGTCCTCAACGCCTTTATCTTCTTCTCTGTCTGGTTTTCCACCAAAGCCTTAAATTCTTTAAATTTGTCAAAGACTTCAGATTTCTTCCTGAAGAAATATATCCATGTATTCCTTGAGAAGTCATCTATGAATGAAACATAGTACACAGACTTTCCCAGTGATGGAACTGACACAGGCCCAAACACATCACTGTGCACAAGTTATAATATCTTGTTTGCCCTCTTAGCACCAGAAGGAAAACTCACCCGATTCTGCTTCCCATATACACAATGTTCACAGAAATCGAAATCCAGAGAACAATTAGACATACCTTCTACCATACTATCTCTATGCAGTATCCGAAGGCCCTTCTCTCCAATATGTCCAAGCCTTTGATGCCATAGCATGGTCTTTTCTCCAGAGACAGCTAGGATTTCCGTCCCACTTTCAGGAACCACAGAACTGTTACACCCATCAATAACAGTGCTACCTTGTAGCTTGTATATAGTTTCAGTCTGAACTCCCCGCATTAATACCAGTGCTCCCCGAACCATCTTGCAGGCATATTTATCTAACACTGTTTTTACACCTGCATCATCCATCTTGCTTACAGAAATCAGATTTTTGGCCAATGTAGGAATATGCAGAACACCAGGAAGTGTTCTAATGCTTCCACCTTCTAGCTTCAGCTTGACCTTTCCACGTCTGACGATTTTGGCCTTCCTATAATCCCCTAGGAAGACATCACCATCATATTTCTCATACTCACAGAACCACTCCCTATGGGGATTGAAGTGAAAGGATGCACCTGACTCAATCAACCATGACTCATGATCTACATGTGTATTTGAATAAGAAGCCAAATACACATCCCCACCTTCATACGAGGTGGTTTTTACCTCTGCAGAAGGAGCATCATCAGATCCCTTTCCAGGAGCTTTAGATCTGCAGTCCTTTTTGTAGTGCCCTTCCTTTCCGCATTTCCAGCACACCTTTACAAACTTTCCATGAGATTTAGATCACCCTCTAGATTTAGATCTCCCACTCAAAACCTTATTCTTTTTTCTATTCTGGGACCTTCCTCGTACAGGTAAGGCATCTCCATTCTGACCCTCCATATTTCTCTGTCTCATTTCCTCCGTCAGCAAGGCTGAGACAATGTCATCAAAATTCAAGGTAGTTGTATTGCTACCTATTGCAATAACCAGACTGTCCCACGAATCTGGTAGAGAATACAAAAAACTGACGCACTTATCTTCATTTGAGATTTTAATATCAATAGATGACAGCTGACTTACCACAGTATTGAAGGCGTTCAGATGCTCTGTCACCGAGTCTCCATCCTTCATCCTCAGGTTATACAACTTTTTTCGTAGGAACAACTTATTCACCAGAGACTTAGATTGGTACAAAGTCCCTAGCTTTTCGCACAAGGTCTTCGCCATAGCTTCCCCAGATACATTCAACAATACTGAATCTGAGACACACAACCGTATTGTGCTCTTAGCCTTCCGATCTAGCTTCTTCCAGTCTTCATCTGACATTGCCATTGGTTTAGTACTTGGATCTACTGCAATCCACTGATCTTTATCCACCAGCTGATCCTCCATCTTGAGCTTCCATAACTCAAAACTCTGACAATTAAATTTCTCGATCTCTATCTTCCCGTTGCTCACCATCTTCTTTAACTGCAAGAATTGATCCCGCAGATCTCCCACTGAACATGGTCTACCACATGCCCGAGAAAAAAACCCTCAGCAGCAAAGGCATCCACTTGAAGCCGAAATTGCTCTGATACCAAATGTAGGTTTTAACCCCGAACATAAATTATCTACTCACAAATCTTATAACAGAAGATAAACAATAGTGAGAGCATAAAACATAAAACAGATAAACACAGATATTTACCCCTGGATCCCAAATCGGGATGACCAGCTTGATTTTTCATTATATTCCTTTTAGTGTTACAACACATATATATACATGCCGAAGCATACATAAACCCCAATCCATAAACCAATGATTATAACATAACCTTAGTTCCCTTGACCGGATCTACAAAAAATACCAGGGGCCAAAAACCATCGCGCCCCAATACCATGGACGCGGACTACCCATTGGAAATTAAGGACCAAAAATTTTCGTTGGGGTGCTGCCTCGGACCCCGACAGGGGGGGCTACCGCCCCCCCCTGTGACCCCCCCGTTGCACCCAGTGCAAAGGGGGGGCTATCGCCCCCCATCTTACCCCCCCGCGCGTGCTTAGTCGTGGAAATAATATAACACAACCCAACAAAGAGGCTATATCTCCTTAATGGAGTCTCCAATTTTGTTGTCAATACTATCCCCTCTACAGACAGAGGCAATATCTCTAGCCCTACTATGGGTCTAGGAATGCATAAGACTATCTAATGTACCCATTCCTAGTTTATATTCAAAGCGAAATAGCAAGAAGAAGAACTTGCCTCTTCATGATGCTATCATTCAATCCTTCGATGAAGACCTTGTTCCAAGATCCTTCAGGCTCGCCCCTTGCTGTTTGTGACATTCAATTACCTATAGGAGATCAAGAGACAATAACAACCGTAACACAAAACATAGCATACATTGAATACAAACTACCTAGCAGATCAAGGATAATTAGTTTACTTGTAAAGATATCAAAACAAATATGGAACGTAAAACGCCAAATGTATTATTGATAGTATAAAAGAGGAAGCTTAAAACCGTGGCCTTAATGTTAGAGGCCTCCTTTTGGTAATGTCCAAGTCCAAACCGAGGCTCTTCAAGCAATTGTTCTCCTGAATGGAAATTTAGGTATTATCACAATATAGGGATACAAAGAATTAATGATCAGACCTAAAGTAGTGGAAGGATGGGAGTCAATTTATAGGTAGGGAGAAGGAGTTATGGATCCATAAAGGAAGGAGGAAGGCCCACTTCTCAAGGGAAAATTACCTAATAAAAGGATGAAGATCTCCAAATGAGAGAGCTCGACCATATCTCCACTGAACCATATCCAACTAATTGTTTTGGAAGCTTCTAGTGCACAAAGCTTCTTCTCCATTTAAGGAAACATTGCCAGAAAGAGATCAGTGTGATTTTTTCCATCAAAAGCGCATTGGCGGCGCGAGGTAAAAGTGCTTCAACCTGCCATCAACATGGGCAGGCAACTATAAAAGAGCACTGACCCAAAAATTTAGGTTTTGAGCTATGCTTCTTTATAAATTCTTCAAGGCAGTTTTAATTTATTCTTCAAAGGATATCTTGATGTAATCTCTATGGTGGATATACTGCATAGTATTCATAACAGGGAGCTTTAGGATGAGTGACGGGAAGTGAAAGGGGTGAAAAATTACTATGTAACACTTGTCAATTGATAGAACCCGTAACAGAAAATACTCAGAAGTCAAAAACTGGGAAGCCTATAAGGAATAAAAGAAAAAGGTAGAAAAACGTCAGGATTATATGGAAAATAACAAAGACGGGAGCCATATATTTTTCTGAATTTTGATGTTTCGTAAATAATCGAAAGGCACGCCGAGGACCTGGTTTTGTAAATTTTTCATGTTTTAGAGTGACCAAGGGCCTCCAAGTCGTGAATAAGGCTAAAACATTGTGGGAAACCAATTGAAGGAGCTTGAGCCAAAATGAAAGGATAGGTGCCAATAAAAGTGCTAAGGCCAGGTGGGGCCATGTGCATAACCTCACGAGCCTATAATATCCTGAGGAATTATATTAATAAAAGTTACAAGAATGCAGTGATCTAGGATTTCTACTCAGTGGCGACATATATATGTATATATTCATACAGTGGAAAATAAGGGACATTGTGGGAAAGTGTTGGGAATATTTTTTAAGGATGTATGATTTGGAAACTCTCCATGTCACAACCATGGGTGAGTCAACATATTCAGTGGATAGTTTACAGAGGATGAACGATTCGGAAGCTAATAGTAAATGTGAAAAGATAGGTTGGTGCCATGTGATTAACGGTGACTATAAAGTCTTCCCCAAGCTGAAGCAAGCCTCCTCTGATAATTACTTGCATGCCACAAGGAAATAAATGAATAGAATGTATCTGGGATACCATATCAATAATTTTATGAGCTCTGATGGGTGTGTTGCATATGAAGCAAGAGAAAAATATATATTTGAATTAATTTCTAATATATGTGGGAATTTATTAGGAATGAGGATCCTTGTTGGAGTGTGTAGGATGACTAAAAACTCATTCTCCATATGGGAGACACCCAGATGACTAGTCAGCGATTCAATGTGACTGCAATGGTTGAGTGAACTAAGCCCATATCTAGAATTGAATATGGTTTCAAAGTGTAGGCAACCTGATGGAACAACTTCAGACCATGCCATGCTATAACACATTATCAGTTATAGAGACAAAAAATACAACATGAAGAAATATAGAGGTAACATCGTTCCCATTGTAGCAGAGGAAAAAAACAATGGAGTGTAGTTGAGCAATGTGGGGGAATGATAATAGTAGTGTTTTTAAGAGTGCAACATTATGAGTGTGTGAACGCAAGTGTGACTGGGCCAAGTGTTAGCCAAGACACAGTGTAATAGAGGAATGAAAACAAAGTTGGTTTATTAATAGTGAGCACAGTTCAAAAGAGAACCGTAGAGTTGAAGGAAAGGAGTTGGTACTTAAGTAGATTATATTTATATGTTTATGTATATGTTTTAGCCTTTGTTTTCAGTTTGAAAATTGTATGAAAAGTATAATAGTGGATAGAAAAGGTAGTGGCCTGTAGTCATATGAGTTTAGTGCCTCTTGGAAAGTAGTGGCTTGCTATCTAAAGGGGGTTGGGACTTGCTGTGAGTGGGTGGTAAAAAAAAAATTGATGTAATTAGGTAGGTACTTAATTTACATCATAACAACAAACAAATTGGTGGTTTTATCCCTTTTGGTTTCCACATAAAAATACATATGTCATTATGTGTGTGTTTCTCATTTGAAGGAGTGTGTGTACATGTTAATGGCTTATATTTCTATTTATTTATATTTTATTATGAATGCACTAAAAAATAATTGGATGTGATGAAAAGAAAAAAATATTTGTGCTTAAAGCTCCAAGAATCTCACAATTACTGATTCACCCCCCCTCTCAGTAATTCCTTATTCCGAAAATTGGTATAAGAACCAAGTTCCTTCAGGAAAAATTTGACCACTGGATGGTAGATCCATAAGGAATTATGTCTAGCCAAGAGAATTAGTATGCTTACTCAAGCTAGATACCATTCTTCGATGGGAAAAACTATGCTTTTGGAAAGTTAGGATGGAATCCTATCTTATGTATCTAGGGGTAGAGTTGTGGAGCTTTGTGTTTATAGATTATTGTTGGGGCCTTTGTTTTGGAAAAATATGAAACCGTTTTGGAAGTTATAGACGTGACGATTTGTGAAGATCTAGTGTGAGTTGCTGATAGTCATTGGGCAAGTGGCGAGGTGTGGGCAGATAGTTTCACAAGTGGCAAGAAAAACTGACAATAAATAAGGATAAAGACTCCAAGAATTAGAATGAAGAGCAGAATAGAATGAGTTACGATGGAGCATGAAAAATAAGCCAAGCGGAGAAGAAGGGGAAACAACCAGTACAATAGAAGGAAGAGGGTAGACAAGGAAGAAAGAGAACGAAGGAGGAGGAGAGTATTTGGGTTTTGGGTTTAGTGAATAGATCTTTGTGGAGACTTTGATATTGGATGTAACGTACTGTATTGAAAATTAATATAATATAGAGATATAGATTGTGGTCACTATTGAGAAAAGATGAATGTATTTCTGTGCATGATGCTTTAGAGGACTAATCAAAATTTTCTGATAATATTGTTTGATGTATATGATGTGATTGGTATCTTCTTTGAAATATAGGTAATGAGAGTTGTTTTATGCATGATAATAATGTAATTAAATTAGCTTATAGAGGGTTAAAGTAACATCGATACTATGGTCTTGGTTCTCTTATCTCAGTAAGGTCATGACACACCTCGGGTGAGACTCCTTTCTCTCCTTTGATCAAGGTGAAAATGTCAGCGTTGTCCTAGACTATAGTAGGACCTTATTGGCCTCTCAGCCTAAACCTGGCTCTTGCCCAGAAGTCATTATTTCACCAACAAATGGTTTTGTTGCCGGGACCTGAAACTATATCGAAGAAATAGATCATGGTGTCAAGGATATATGAGAAGGAAATATGAAGTTGGTGGGATAATCATGTAGATCGGTTCATATCGCAACAAGATGAGCTCTACCATTAGAGGGAAAGGAATGTTAAGGATCAGATCCTATTTTCTGAATTAGGAAGAAATTTGTGTGAGATCTTTTGGGGAAAGTTTCATGAGGAGCTCTACAATTGGTTGCGAAGACTCTAGGTGAAAATGAAATTTGGGGAATCGAATTGATCACATCACAACTGGATGTACGTATATCTGACATCATTACACATATTGGATATAGATATAACTTGAGCAATAAATTTTTGGGTTCAGCCAACAGTGGAGGGGTACATTTTAGAGTTTGCAACCAAATGTTATCAATATTTTGCTAAAGCAGAAGATATATTCAACTCCAGGTTGCAGGGAAATTTGTTGAAATAAATCCCCTTGTGGATTAAATCTCTGATGGTGGAAGAGGGACTACTGGATTTTCCAAGTCCCACTATGGAAGCCTAAACAACTAGTACTGGGGGAAGGACCTTAGGGAGAAATGCTATGGAAGGGGGGGAAAATATAATAGTGAGATGGAAATCAGAAGTTCCATGAAGTCAATAGATCTAAGAGCATATCAAAGGGCGCAAATCATCGAGAAGTGGTGGGAGAGGGAAATACAAGAGTTTGAGAAGCAGAAGAAGAACAAACACCAAAAAGAAGAGGTGTCGTGGATGATAGTAGAGAAAGGAGTTGCCAGAGGTCCACCAGAGGAGTTAGAGAGGTTCATAGGAGCCCATCCCAATTGGAGAAGGGAAATATGTCCAATGGAGAGGAGGACGCAAGCCCCGAGAATGATTTGGATGGTGAACTACATGTTTTTATTGAATAATTGTTTCAAGAAGTACCAACGACCTTAATGCAAAGTAATCCTATTCCCCATATTCTAGATAGCATTTTTCCTAACCTTCCACTAGTACTCTATCATCCATCGAATAATTTTTTGATAAAGTTGTGAAGGTCAAGTAAAATACATAATACTCAGTATAAAGTGAAAGTAAATATTAGCAGTAGTATTAGCAGAGGAATTTCTCAACTAGGAACTAGAGGATTTTTATTACTTCCACCTACACGGATGGAAATGGCAAGATCGTTCACCAAATATCCTGAGTTTTCAGGGAAAGGGAACAATAATGTGGAACAACACTGGTACTTGTGCGAAGCAATATGGAGGGCTCAAAAAACACCATTCGTTGTTAAATTAATTGAGTTCTATACTATGCTCCAAGAGAGAGCACTATGGTGGTTCATTAAATGGTCAGAGGTACATCCAAATTCAGCCTTAAATGATGTAAAGAGGGAGTTTGTACAAGAATTTAAATTTTCGCATACCAACGAGTAAAAGTTATATGATCCCTGGGAAATTAATCAACGAGAAGGGCAGACTTCTTGGGAGCTAATTATAAGGTTCAAATACACCATTAGTAAAACGAGTTATCCCATAGACTGATTTGAAATGATTGTATTAGTTTTTTTGTGCTAAGGGCCTTTCAATTTTAAAAACATGTGAATAATTGGTTCATTAGTTTGCATAAGGATTAAAGAGTTTTCCATGATTTGTAGGATGATATTTAGTGAATTAGAAGCATAAAATAAGCATAAATAATAGAGAATAATAGTGTAAAACAGATAAATTAGTCACCACATGAATTTTACACAGCAGGCATGATGCAGCAGTTCACCCCTCCCGGGCTACATCTGTTGGTCCAGCTCCCAATGGCTTGTCCATCTTTCATTAAGCTAAATTTTTTTCTATTACATGTAGTTACAATTCTCTAATGGTTTTTTTCTCTACACCAATGGCTTCATAATTCTCCAATTAGTCAAAAATGACTCTTCATTCACTCAAAATGGTCGAAAATTGCGCCTCCTACACTTTTTCCAAGTATCTCCTAGGAAAACTTCACTAAATGTTGAGAACTCCAGTTATTTGGAGTTAAATCAGGGCTGACCACCAAAATTTGCATGCCCCTATCCACTCTGCCGAATAAGCCACTTATCAAATGTTACGGTTGGGCGGTGGCCACATGCGCACCCCCAAATCGTTAGAAAACATGGCAGTTAACGGAACCCCAGTTGGGACTGCAGTTTAAATGTTGAACCATGGTTTATTGTTGTCAGGTTAGTGCTGACCATGGTGGTTGGGATGGAATGACTGTGCCATGTGATATATACTAGGGACCGCTGGCGGGTTGGGACTGCCGGCGGTTCCCAACCCCCAAACATATGTGCAATACACAATAAAACAAACCCGATCCCTTATGTTTTTAAGTAAAATTGTGTAGAGCATATGGTAAACTGTGTGCGTGCTTGGAGGGAGGTTTGGGGGTTGAGCCCTACCACCTCAAATAAAAATTTACAATGAATTTTTAGGGCCACGTGGTGGCCTCAGGGCTAGCCACGTGGCACCCTCTCATTGGTTCCTCCAACCCTAACTACAATAGAAGAGCGACACTTGTCAACCAAAGACTGGTCTGGTGGAAGGAATATTCTGAGGAATATTCTCTTTTTTCTTTACTGTGCATCCATTTTTCTGACTGTGCATCCCAGTCAAACCTGGTCAAACAATCGTAATAATTTTACATGTTTTCCATTCTGATCAGAATGCAGTATCTTCCTCATACGACATCGGTTTTTCAAACCATTTGTGGTACCGAATTCAGGAAGACAATATATACGAAACTATCCTAGTTTCAACCCAATCCTGTAACTTTGAATTTTGAGCAAAATTTATGAACTCCCGATCATTCCTCCCCATAGGGAAGCTTTTGGACCCCAAAAGACTTGATTACCTGTTCAGTAGATGAGGGTACATCTCCCTCACCTTTCCAATCTCCATCCATTTTTCCTTGCTTGGTTTATATCCTTTGATCCCAACTCAAAGGTAGTCAACGCTTACCCTCTTTAATGCTCTTGTCCTCCTGTCAAGAATTGTATCTTCTTTGAGCTCATCTAGAAATTCTGGCGAGAAATGTTCAATAGAAGGTAGCTGAACATCACTTCCTTGATCATCGATCAAAGGAGGCTCATACAAGTGTAAGTTTTCAAAATTAACAACTGAATAAACTTCCGTGTAAGAAGGCAAATCAAGTTGGAATGCCGCATTATTACCAAAAATTTTTATGATCTTGAAAGGACCATAGTGAATGGGTTCGAGCTTTTTACCTTCCCCTTGCTTCCTTTCTTTGCTAATGTGCAACCATACCTCATCTCCCTCTTGAAACTTGTGATAAGCTTGGTGTTTTTCATGCCTCTATTTGTATTTGCTTTGACTTTTCTCAAGTTGTTCTTGAACTTGTTGATGTATAATCTGAATTTTCTTAGTGAAATTTCGAGCCTTATCAATATCTCTATGGCCATAAATTGCAACATCCTTCCCAAAGATGAAGTCTAATGTTGATTTTGGAAAATACCCAAAGCATGCTTCAAAAAGTGAGGTTTGTGTTGAAAAATGTTTTTCCCAGTTTTAAGCGTGATGAATATAATGCAGTTGTTCATCTCACAACTTAGGATGTTTGCTGCAATATTCTCTCAATAGATGCACAAATTTTCTATTCACTACTTCAGTTTGTCCATATGTTTGTGGATGGAAAGCGGTACTCTTTTTCAATTTTGTGTCCATCATTCTCCATAAATTTGACCAAAAATTTCCAATGAACCTGGAATCCCTGTTACTAACAATAGAAGTGGGCAATCCAAAATGAACCAAAAAATTTTGAAAATAAAGTTCAACAGTTTGTTCAAAATTAATGGTCTTCTTACATGGCATAAGTATACACATTTTACTGAATCTATCCACAACTATAAAAGGATAATCATGTTGTTTTCTTGACATAGGTAGACCTTCAACAAAGTCCATGGAGACACTCTCCCATGGCCTTTATGGTACCGGTAGTGGCATGTACAATCCAATATTCCTATTACTAGGCTTACTTGTTACACACATAGAACAACCTTTTATAAAATGTGACACACTATCTATCATGTGACGTAAATAACAATGCCTCTGTATATGCGCCATTGTTTTTCTTACCCCAAAGTGTCCAGCAATAAGAGAAGAATGAGCTTCTCTCATGACACTTAGCCTCTCTCCTTGTGGAATACATAGCTTTCCCAAATGAAACAACAAATTGTTATGCATGTGATGATCTTTTTCTTCAACTTGATTCCCTTCACTCAAACTAGCATACACATATTTGAAATCAATGTCATGTGCATATTGTTCTATGTAACTCTCATGTACAACATAATCATTTTTGAGTAAAGTAGAAGCACTAATGATTGGTCTCGAAAGAATATATACAAATTTATTGAATATACATTTTTTAAACCTTATAACGAAGTGAAATTGTTAAATAAATTCCATCCACATGAAATGTATTGATTGCTACAATTTTGTTTGTGACTGCAAGTACTGTAATGGTTGGTGATCGGTGTGTACAATAGTCTCTTTACCCATCAAGTAGTGTTTCCACTTCTTGACACTTTGTACCAACACATATAGTTCTTGGTCATATGTATGATAATTAGTCACAGCACCATTACAAGTTTATGATTGAAAGGTGATAGGCTTACCATGCCGCAAAAGGATTGCACCCATGGCATTGTCACTAGCATCGGTTTGTATCTTGAATGGCTGTCTCAAATTTGGCAGCCCAAGGCCTAGAGCTGAACTGCTCTTGTCTTTTAAAGCTTCGAAATATTTTTTCTATTTTCCTCCCCATTGGAAGCCTTTCTTCACACTTGTCACTGCATGCATAGGAGCCGCGATGGAAGAAAAGTTAGCAATAAATTTTGTCCAATATTGAGCCACACCTAAGAACCTTCTTACCTCGATAACTGTTTTGGGTGTGGGCCAAATCACAATGGCCTCCACTTTATAAGGATAAATCCTCAATTATCCTCCTCCTACAATATGTCCCAAATATACCAAAGAAGTCTTTCCAAACTCACATTCTGACATCTTAAGAAATAATTTCTCTTTCTTCAAAATATCAAGCACTCTATTTACATGCAAGACATGATCTTATCTTGTTTTGCTGAAAATTAAAATGTCATCTAAGTACAAAATAAAAAATTCATCAAGGAATGGTCGCAAAACATTATCCATAACCCGCATAAAAGTTGTCGGTGCATTACATAAACCAAAAGGCATAACTAGCCACTCAAAGAGTCCTTGTTTGGTTTTGAATGCAGTTTTCCATATATCACTTTTTGCAATTATTACTTGATGATATCCACATTGTAAATATAACTTAGTGAAAAACTTTGCTTCTTTCAGCTGATCAAGAAAATCATCTATTCTTGGGAGTGGGTAACAATTTTTTACTGTAACCGTGTTCAAAGCTCGAAAATCTACACACATGCGCCAAGTCCCATCTTTCTTTCGTATCAAGACTATGGGTGAACCGCATGGAGAGGTGCTTGGCCTTATGATAAATTTATCCAACATCTCTTTGATTTGCCTCTTTATTTCATCATTCTCCATTATCGACATGTGATACATACCGATGTTTGGAAGAGGACAATCCTGCTGCAACTGAATCTCATGTTGAATTTCCCTTTTTGGAGGAAATCTTGTTGTCTCCTAAAACATCTCATGATGCCCATTAACCACATCATATAATTCTGATTTCAACTTAGGATCACATCCCTAAAAATATTTATGATTAATATTATCTTTGGGCTTAATCATAATAAGAACAAAATTCTTACTTGAATTTACTAGCCTCTTTACCTGTCCAACATTTACCAAAGCAATGTTTGTCTTCTTGCGGTGTGCTCTAACAATGAACTCCTTGCCATATTTTAATAAATGATACTTTTTCTAATGGAAATAGAAGATCATTTTCCTATCATACAAGTAAGGAATCCCTAATACAATACTAGTTATGTCAAGCGAAACCACATCTAAATCAATTATGTCAACAATTTTGCAGTGATTGCAAACCTCAATATACATTTCCTTGTAACCTGTAGATTTTCATCCTTACAAATCCAACCCAATGGATATGGTTTTTGATGTGGTATGGTCTCAAGGTTAGGTTTTTTGACCAAATCTTCAGACATTAAGTTTGCTTGTGACCCATTGTAAAATAGTGTGTCAATCTTGGTATGCTTGGTTATGACCCTCACATGAAACAGTTCTATTCTTTCTTGAGAGTGTAAGCTTCTGTGATCCATAACATTTTAGTTATAAATCTTTCGGGAAATCACATAAGGAATTTTTGGTTCCAAAAATTCCTTATGTGATTTCCCAGAAGATTTATAATTAAAATCTATTCTTTCTTCTTCATTTGGAGTGTTTATGTTATAGTTTGATGTAATGGTACTGGGTTTAGTTTCAATTTCTTTTCCCTTCAAGTTCTTCAATCCCATGGCTGTAATTTTAGTTTCATCACTTGAATCAGATCCTAAATCATGTTGAGTTGTAGCGGAAATTTTCTCTTTCCCATTGTTATTGGGTTTCTTTAGCCTCAATTCTAGATGTAATTTCCAACAATGAGTTTCATCATGGCCTTATTTTGAACAATGTTTACAAGTCACTTTTTCTCCCTCTTTATTAATAGATTCTTAATTTTTTTTTTTTACCTTTTGGAGTCTTTTCCTTGTCTTTACTCTTAAAAGGTTTCTTCCTACCCTCTTTAGAAATGTTCTTCCCTCTAGCTTCTAGAAGTGTGGCCTGAACAAAAACTTCATCTAGACTGGTGGGGTTAAACATGAGAATAGTATGTTTTAGGTAGCTATGTAAGCCTCCTATGTACTTTAGCAAAGTGTCTCGGCTCTGCAAATCCACCCCTAATAAAAGAGCTCTTCTCCTAAATTCCTGGGTGTATTCTTGCACATTTTGTCCCTTTAACTGCTTAAAGTTCTGCCAGTTCATGATGGCTTTTTGCATATGAGATAATGGATAAAATTTTTGTTTAATAAAAACAATTAAATTTGACCATGATAGAATAATCTTACCATGTTTCTTGATTACCTCCTGTGTCTTGGGTTCCAACCAAACAAGTGCTACATCTTCCATTCTCAAAGAAGCTAATTGAATTTTTGTATCATCATCTTGAAGGTTATGTATTCTTAAATAGACCTCCAATTGTAGAATCCAATTATCTAGCTTGTATGCATTTACTTCGCCATTAAACATTGGCAATTCGAACTTAACATCAAGTTTTAATAAAGGAGATTTACCAGTGATCTTGGACTTGTGTGGCTGATGTACTAAAGAAGAGGTAGATGATGATGATGATGATGAGGGTGAAGATGGTGGATCTCCATTGCCTCCATTTCCCTTCTTTGACTTGTCTTCATCATGTTGACCTCTTGAAGATCCTTTTCTTTCCTTTTGGATTTTAGATCATTCTCCTTCTAGTCTCTCGTTCCTTTCTTGATAAAGAATTATAACCATCTTAGTCATGTCAAGAAATGCTTTCCTAAACACACTTTCTTATTCCTTAGGGTCAAATTCTTCATGAATTTCTCCTTCCCCATGAGGCATGCTTAATGGAGCTTCTGCTTTTTTAGGAGGCGAAATAGGTGGTGGAGATTGTGGTAATCTTGCTCTCCTTTGGTTTGGCTCCTTTTGGTACCCTCCTGCTTCCACCAGTTTGCCTTCTCCCCTTTTGAGCTTGAACCTTGTAAGCATATAAAACTTGCAAACAATTAAACAATTCTTTGCACTAAACAACACCAGAGAAAAAAACTCTAGCTCTAATACCATCTGATCTTAAATGACTTTATTAGTTTTGTTGTGCTAAGGGTCTTTTAGTTTTAAAAATATGTGCATAATTTGTTCATTAGATTGCATAAGGATTAAGGAGTTTTTCCATGATTTTTAGATGATATTTAGTGAATTAGAAGCATAAAATAAGCATAAATAACACTGAATCATAGTGTAAAATAGATAAATAAGTCACCACATGAAGTTTACACAACAAGCATGATGAGGCAGTTCACCCCTCCTGGGCTACATCTGCTGGTCCAGCTCCCAATGGCTTGTCCATCTTTCATTATGCTCAAAATTTTTCTATTACATGTAGCTATAGTGCTCTAATAGTTGTTTTCTCTGCACCAATGGCTTCATAATGCTCCAATTAGTCAAAAATGACTCTTCATTAACTTAGAATGTTCGAAAATTGAGCATCCTACACTTTTTCCCAATATCTCCTAGGAAAACTCCACTAAATGTGGAGAACTCCAGTTAGCTGGAGTTAAATCAGGGTTGACTGCTAAATTTGGTACGCCCCTATCCACTCTACCAAATAAGCCACTTATTAAATGTTACGGTTGGGCGGTGGCCACATGCACACCCCCAAACCATTTGAAGACATGGCGGTTAGCGGAACCCTTGTTGGGATTGCAGTTTAAATGTTGAACCATGGTTTATTGTTGTCGGGTTAGTGTTGACTGCGGCGGTTGGGCTAGCATGACTATTCCATGTGATATATACCAGGGACCGCTGGCGGGTTGGGACCACCGGCAGTTCCCAACCCCCAAAAATATGTGCAATACACAATAAAACAAACCTGCCACCTTATGTTGTTAAGTAACATTGCGTAGAGAAGACGATAAATTGTGTGCATGCCCAGAGGGAGGTCAGGGGGTCGAGCCCAGAATCCTCAAATAAAATTTTACAATGAAGTTTTAGGGTCATGTGGTGGCCTTAGGGCTAGCTACGTGGCACCCTCTCATTGGTTCCTCCAACCCTTACCTCCAATAGAAGAGTGACACTTGTCAACCAAAGACTGGTCTAGTGGAAGGAATATTCCAAGGAATATTATCTTTTTTTGCTGACTGTGCATCCAGTTTTATGACTGTGCATCCGAGTTAAACCTGGTGAAAATGTCGTAATTTTATCTATTTTCCATTTCGATCAGAACACAATATCTTCCTCATATGACATTAGTTTTTTGAACCATTCACGGCGCTAGAATCAAGAAGATGAGATCTACAGCACCATCCTGTTTTCATCCCAATATTGTAACTTTTAATTTTGAGAAAAATTTATGAACTCCTAATCATAGACCCAAATCATCAATGTGACTTGTTTATCAAGTTTGTTCTACCTCTCACCAAGACATCGTTGATGCAATAAAAGATTGACATGCTCCAAGATGCACTAGAACAGGAAATGCGAATAGAAGCAATGGCAAGATATCCACAAGAATTTAGAGGAGGTGTAACCACCCAGTATTCTTCCCTAATGGGATTACAACATAAAATTCCAAGTCTAATAGAGAAGCCCAAGGATATACAACCAACTCATCCAACGTGAACCAATGTGTGGTGCACACATTGTCTGCTAGAAGGAGAAAGACATTTAGTCTTAGAGTGTCCTAGGTTGTGTGGAACAACTGTTGGGGCATCATTAGCAGGACCTCAAGTAATGCTACTAGAGGGAGGAGTTGTGCAAGTGAATACTTAAGGCCTGTACCCTAGTCAAATGCACTTCCATGGCATTTCGAACTAGTAGAGTACTAATTCAAATGAATACTAGGAAATCTGTAATGGAATTGGACATCCACCTCACCTATGCCCTATTCTACAAAATTATTCTAATGTACCAAACAATGTTTACTATTAGTTTTGTGTCTAAAATACACAACACGCAAACTAGTGTAGATAATTGGATGCACTAGCTGATAGATTGGATAGAAAATCTTACAGGGTAAAAGAGGCTCCTCGAGGACGAGGAGGGCCATGAATAAGAGGGAGTAGGACAGGTGGTAGAGGACCACTGAGATGTTATAACTGTGATCAAGAGGAACATGTCGCAAGGGAATGTCCTCTACCAAGAATGCCATGGTGTTCTCAGTGCAGAGTGAACACACGTTCCACGAAAGATTATCCCGAGTTAACATCGGGGTGCTAACTTGGTCAATGCAGAGCCAATAATTTCTGAGATGCAACCATTACCAACTGTAGCTATAATAACAAGAGGGGGGAAGAAGACAAGAGGAGATACAGGAGAAATAAAGCCACTGAAGCTGATAAAACCGGTATCACCAAAAAATCCTATAATTCCGAACAACAAAAGCAGTATTTCAAATAAGTAGTGGAGACCTTTTCAAATTTAAGCATCCACATAGAACTACAGTAGATAGAACCAAAAAAATAAATGAGAAAAGAATGAAATTCCAAGTACACGTATAGAATAATGGTTCAAGTTATTCCTGAGTATCATAAACGATGTAAAAATGTTGGAAATGTTGAAAAAGAACTTGAAGACAGTTGTTGAGGGAGGAATGGAGCAAGTAAGCCCAATCAATGCCAATATTCTAGAAAGGCATGTGAAAAGGGTTAAAAGAAAAAAAGATGGACATGAAAGAAATTCAGAATAAATGCGCAAGTTGCGGGTTTCCAAATAGTGGATACGATGTTGGATTTAGGTTCAGACGTCAACATACTCCCGATGAAGACCTAGTAGGCATTGGGAAATCCCAAGTTAACATCATGTCCCATGCAATTACACATGGAAAATCAATATTTTATTATACTGGTTGGGATATTAGAAGTGTTGAAGTCCAAAAAGAAATTGCATTACACACACTAGTGTGGGACCAACAGGTCCTAGCGATACATTAGTGTGAAGGCCAATTTAATTAATTAAATTGGTGCAATGTCTAATTTAATTTTCCCTTAGTGAAATTGGACAATAAAATGTAATCTTATCTCATGATCACTTGTAATAGTTAACTAAGTGTGATAAAATCAGTTAGCTCATGTCTTTGGAGTTGAGGGTGGTTGGTGAGGCATGCAGAGTAATTCTATTAGTTATGGAGTTCGAATTGCAATTGGTGCATTAGTTTAATGCATGAGTAATCATTTAACTCAGTTAGGTGAGTTAGAGTCAGTTGAACTACTTGTAATTGTTTGTTGCACTAGTGAGAGATCAAGTGAATTAAATATTATTTAATTCACAATCAGTGATCTGCCATGCAACTGATGATTTAGTATTAATAGCTACATGCATGTCAGTTCCAATGGAGACCTAGTTGAGACAAAGGTTAAAGGGATGTTAACTATCAGTTGTGTTATTAGTAGGTTACCCACATGAAACAAGACATCCATTGGATTTCCCATGATACTAGCGCAGTTTTGGAAGGCCAAAATTCCTAAAGAATAGGGATTGCATTCATCTGGAATTGCGTAAGCAAGGCAGGTTGTTTAGAGGATGAGAATTGGCTAAGTGTTGGTCGATTTTGTCCGGGATAGTGTGAGACAGTTGTGAGAGTGAAAGAGACTCTTGTGAGAAGAGTGCATTGTAATTGTTTCATGATTCCATGGTTAATAAACAATAGAAGATAGAGGGGTTTTGAGCAGCAGGATTTCCTCGGGAAATTGTCTATGTTGTGATTTGATTTGATTCTTTTTTTTCTTAATCTGATTGGCGATTGTGTTTAATTTATGTAATTTATTTGTGGAAGGATTAAGTATCTAGCTTTAGTACATTGTTAGATCGGATTGAATCCATTTATATACACATGTTTGTATAATTTATACATGGAATCATAGCACAGGAAATCACTATAGTGGAGGAGAAGCTGATTTTTTAACTGAATTTAATTCGAATTTGCAAAAGTATTCTTGGTGTGACAGGCGAATCAGGATCGAAATGGCTTTCAATGGCTTGATATCGGAGTATGAATTCGAGGGCAGCTCTAAATATATTTCATTTAAATACTAGATGGAGGCAATACTGGAGGATGATGGGTTGAAATAATTTATTGATAATGATGTTCCCAAACCTGCTGTAGTAGATGTTGCGAATCTTGATGCTTGGAAAAAGAAGGTTGCAAAGGTGAGGAGGATCTTAATGGTGGGAGTACGAGACCATATTGTTTCAAGTATCCATGGAAAAGCAACACCATATGCAATGTGGAAAGCTTTGACAGATATGTTTCAAAGAAACAATGATCATAGAAAATTGGCACTGAAGGACAAGCTTAGGAAAATAAAAAAGGAGAAAGGCGACACCATTCTGAAATATTTAACAAATTTTGTCCAATGTTGGGATGAGATTGGGACCATAGGAATTACTATCGCGGATGATGACTTGGTGAGACTAGCTCTTCTATGACTTCCCAAGAATTGGCATAGTTATCATGACTCTGTCAATGGAAGGGAAAAGCTTCCAGATTAGGAACGACTTTGGTCGGATTTGGTGGAAGAAGAATTCAGGCGGAATACTAAGGATGGATCTTCATCTAAGAATGATGATGAAGAAGATTGTGCTTTGGTTGCTAAGAGAAGAAGGGGAAAGGAAATAAATTCCGTTCCAAATCTCAGTTCGACAAATATGGAAAGAAGCGCTACATGTCCAGAGTGAAGTGTTTTCACTTACATGAGCATGGACATTATGCCACTAATTGTCCACAAAAGAAGAAGAACAAGAAGGCTTTAGGATTTGCTGCTAGTGAGGCTTTGGCCTCACAATTTGAGCTTGAATTCTCACTCATTGCATGCATGGTTTCAAGTGCAATGGGATCGGTGTGGTTCTTGGATAATGGTGCATCCTTTCACATGATGGGAGACCAAGAAATTTTCAGTAGCTTTGAGGAGGACCTCCAGATGCATATCGAAATGGGTGATGACAAGCAATACAGTGCCACTGGGATTGGTACAGTTACCTTCTAGATACATTCAAGTAAACCCTTTCAATTGAAATATGTAATGCATGTACCAAGCTTGAAGCAAAATTTAGTCTTAGTCGCAATGTTGGAGGATAGAGGCTATGATGTTATTTTTAGTGAAGGAAAAGCTTTCCTACAACATAAAACAATAGGAAAAGCCAATAATATTGGGATTTGTGTGAAGAATATCTATACAATTGATGTAGATGGATGCGAAACATTGATGGTTAAGGCAGGAAAAGTGCTAAGCTAGGATGAGGGTGAGTTATGGCACAGGAGATTGGGCCATCTACACCACAAAGCCTTGAAGGTCATGCAACATATTTATATGGGTCTTTCGAAGGGTACTCTTGCGCAGTTAGACACATGCAAGGGATGTACTATGGGGAATTATGCAAAGGACACTTTTCACAAGAAGGAGAATTGAGCCTAAAAAATCCTTGAGAGAGTTCACTTAGACGTGTATGGACCATTCTCTACTGCTTCGACAGCAAAGCATAAGTACTATCTGATATTTGTTGATGATTTTTATAGAAAGTGCCTCATAACCTAGAACAGAATTGGGTCATAGAAAGAAAGAACATAACAATTTTGGGTGCAACATGAGCGATATTCCATGATCTGGGCCTACTATTGCATCTGTGGACGGAGGCATGCAACACAACGATATTTGTGCAAAACCGTTGTCCTCATCGGATACTTGGCATGAGTACACCAAACGAGGCTTTTACTGGTAAGAAACCTAATGTTTCACATTTTAAGATTTTTGGCTCATCTGTTTATGTGCATGTGACCAAAGAAGCCAGGAAGAAGCTTGAACAATTAGTTGAGATTGGGATATTTGTGGGGTACACTGATACTCCCTACAACTATCAGGTGTATTTTCCAAATAGCAACATGACTATTGTGAGACGGGATATAAAATCTGATGAGAAGAAACCATGCAATTGTCCCATAGAGGGAACTGGATTTGCATGCGGAGGAGGAACGCTTGGTTCCAAAGAATGAACCTAAATATGTGGAACAACCACATGTTGAGGTTAATGGAGTGGTATAAAACACTCATGTAGAGCCATCCACCAGAAATGGTAGAAGGCACACCATGGAAGCTGATAGATTGAGACTTGATGCGGTAGAGAATGTAGGAGCCCTACTTCACTGCACAGACATAGTCGGTCTCCACACATGTTTACTAGATACATGGCTCTTATGATCAAGTGTATTGTGACAGAACCATATTCCTTTGAGGAAGTAGTGTAGCAACCAATTTGGGTTAACGCTATCGTAGAGGAGTCTGAATCCATCGTCAAGAACAATACATGGGAAGTTGTCCCAAGACCGGTTGGAAAATCAATGGTTGGATCTAGATGGATCTATAAGGTGAAGTAAGTAGCGGTTGGGAGTGTGGAGAAGTAAAAGGCCATATTTGTGGCCCAAGTATTCTCACAACTTGAGGGGATTGGCTATGAGGAGACTTTCACACCAGTCGCAAGGTACTCTTCCGTTGGATCTATCCTTCCACTCTGAGTGCAGATGGGGTGGCGTGTTCATCATATGGATGCGAAAACTGCGTTTCTCAATGGATTTATTGAGTAAGAAGTGTACATAGAGTAGGAAGAAGGTTTCAAGATCTTTGACAGTGAGTCACATATGTGCTGACTCAAGAGAGAATTGTATGGGATGAAGAAAGCACCTCGTTCTTGGTACACTTGGATTGACAGCTATTTCACCAGGTTGGGCTTCATCAAAAGTGAAGCGGGTGAAAACTTGTACCAAATTATGGTTGATGGAAAGCTCTTGATTATCATACTTTATGTTGATGATATTATTTTTACAGGTGATGAGTAGATGATAACTTCATGCAAGGAATATATTACAAGGGAGTTTGAAATGAAGGACATGGGACTCCTTCACTATTTCCTTGGTTTCGAAATATGGGAGCGGGATGGTGAACTTTTTGTTTCTCAAGGCAAGTATGTCAAAGATATGCTGGGTAAGTTTCACATGGAGAGCTATAAACCCATGGATACTCCTCTTCCAATAAATTGGAGGAAAGAGGATGCCACTTCAGGAGAAGTAGTGGAAACGACCATCTATAGGCAGCTAGTGGGTTCACTGATGTACTTGGTGAACACTAGACTATAAATTTGCTACACAGTTAACCAACTGATTCAAGTTATGGTTAAGCCAACCAAGCTCTTTTAGAAGGCGAGGAAGCATGTCTTGAGATATCTTAGGGGCACTACAGAGCATGGATTATGGTACAGACGGACAGAGGGAGTGAAGCTTCAAGGCTTCACGGATGCAAATTGGGCAGGTAGTCCATTAGACAGAAAGAGCACATCAGGAGGGATCTTCAACATAGGATCGACAAAAATTTCTTGGTACAGCAAGAAGCAGTGATCCGTGGCACTCATTTCAGCCGAGGCATAGTACATGGCAGTAATTCAAGCTACATGTGAGGCCATCTGGATGAGAAATATCCTGGTTGGTTTGTTTGGTTCTCAGATGGATCCGACTATGATACATTATGATAACCAGAGTTGAATTAAACTCTCAGTTAATCTGATATTTCATGATAGGTCCAAGCACATAAACATCTGGTACCACCATCTAAGAGATTGTGTTCAGAGGCACATTATGTTACTTCAGTACATTCCCACGGAAGATCAGGATGCAGATATTATGACGAAGGTGCTCTCTAGGAGAAAATTCGAATACCATAGAGGCAGGATCGAGGTGGCAGATATTGAGAGGGAGTGTTGAAGTCCAACAAGAAATTGTAGCACACACACTAGTGTGGGACCAATAGGTCCTAGTGATACATTAGTGTGAAGGCTAATTTAATTAATTAAATTGGTGCAATGTCTAATTTAATTTTCCCATAATTCAATTGGACAATAAAATGTAATCTTATCTAATGATCCTTGTAATAGTTAACTAAGTGTGATAAAATCAGTTAGCTATGAGTATTTGGATTTGAGGGTGATTGGTGAGGAATGCATAGTAATTATATTAGGTATGGAGTTCAAATTTCAGTTGGTGCATTAGTTTAATGCATGAGTAATCAATTAACTCAGTTAGGTGAGTTAGAGTCAGTTGAACTAGTTGTAATTGTTTGTTGCACTAGTGAGAGCTCAAGTGAATTAAATATTATTTAATTCACAATCAGTGATTTTCCATGCAACTGATGATTTACTATTAATAAATGCATGCATGTCAGTTCCAGTGTTGACCTAGTTGAGACAAAGGTTAAAGGGATGTTAACTATCAGTTGTTTGATTAGTAGGTTGCCCATGATCCTTGTGCAGTTTTTGAAGGAAAAAATTACTAAATAACAGGGATTGCATTCATCAATAATTGTGCAAGGGAGGCAGACTATGTAGAGGTTGATAATTGGCTAAGGGTTGGTCGATTTTGTTTGGGACAGTGTGAGACAGTTGTGAGAGTGTAGGAGACTCTTACGAGAAGAGTGCATTGTAATTGTTTCATGGTTCCATGGTTAATATACAATAGAAGACATAGTGGTTTTGAGCAGGAAGGTTTTCTTGGGAAATTAGCTGTATTGTGGTTTGATTTGATTCTTTCTTTGCTTAATGTGATTGGAAATTGTGTTTAATTTCCGCAATTGATTTGTAGAAGGATTCAGTATCTAGCTTTAGTACATTGTTTGATTGGATTGAATCCATTGATATACACATGTTTGTATAATTTCTACAAGAATATGGTGAGTTTGATGTTGCAGGGTGTTATCACTCATAATTTTGTGAGTCATTACTTGACATGGTCATACATTTCACTCCTCAAAAGGGTAAGGTCTCCTTAAACCTTTTTCAAGTTGGCACAAGAAATTTCATTTTTTCATATTTAACCTATCCTAACTTTCAAGACCACCCTCATTTCATCTCAAAACCACCTCCATATAGGTCACATCATGTTCCATCAGTCATCATTTGTTGACATATTCCATTTTCCAAGCTTTTGAATTCAAAAAGGTCACTTTAGCCAAGATTTCTTGTTTTCGTAGTGAATTACACAGCAAAAAGGCATTTTTTGCTACGAAACTTCCTAATAGTTTTGTAGTGAAACTACGAGGAAATGAACTAACTAAACTACGAAAAGAGGTTTTTTTGTCTTTATTTTCAAATTTGGTGCAAGGTGTCAGTCAATTATTAGAAGGAGATAGGGTGGAGGTTATTCAAGTCTTTTATGGTTAATTGTGTTAGCCCCCCTATGAAATTATTGACAAGAAAGCTGGGGGCTATGTCATTCTGGAGACCTTCAAGGAATGCATCTCCCCTGAAGACACATCATCCTTGAGGTCTCTCTGTGCTTTGCCCTATACCAAGTCCCCTCTACTAATTTCCCATCTAAAGCCTCACTGGTTATAATGCTGATCCTAAAAGACCAACATTGCCCCTTGTACCCCTGCAAAGTGTCCCCTTTTTCCCCCTTTCCTCCTTCTGTCAAAGTCCCTCTTTTCCCCTTTTTATTTTCCCTATTAACCCCCTAAATCCCCTCTAAGAATCCCTACACCCTTTTTTTCCCCAAATTCCCCCTCCACCTCCCTATCGTTACCCTCCTTAGGCCTCAAAATACATTAAAAATGGGTTAAAAACCCACTTCCGACCATACAATAGGCCTAAGCCCCCTTTCCCGCTAAGCCCCCACACCTTTTTCCCCATGTGACCCGACGCCGTAATCGAGCGCTAGCCCCTAAGGTGCTCGTCCCATTTGTTCATCGGGCGTGATTATAGCCGTCGATCTGCATAGAATGGACGGCGATCGCCGCCCCCGCTGCCTCTGTCGTTTTCCCCATTCATCACCCGTCGTCGCATCTCCACCGTTCGTTTGTACGCCAGATCGGACGGTGCGGAGCCCATCCGCCCTGTGGACCCTGCCGCGCACTATTCCAAACCCGCCGGTTTATTTCACACCGCCTTTGGGCAATGGGCAGTTTTCCCCGAGCACCCAACGATTCCACCCATCATCTGCCACCTGTCCTCTTGTACGTTTTCAAAACCGCCAGCCCTACCCGTTAACTCTATCCTTCGCGCCTTATTGTCCGGACATGGATGCCCAGTGAAATTGCCAAATATCACCCGATCTGGAGCAGCCCATCCGACGGCTATCACTCGTCCAAGGTGCGCGAAGTTTAATGGATTTTCACACGAGATAGCTCATGCTCTAGCCCGTCGTCCGTCGTCCTCCGCCGTTGATCCCGCCACGATCAACGGTCCATTTTTTTTCCTCCATCGTTGACTGTTCCACTGTCTCCCATTTCGCCATGTCATTTCCACGTGCATCCTTCGTACATACTCCCATTCCATTGCATGTAATTGTTTTGTTTCGTGTTTTTTAATGTTTTTTCGTTTGTTTTTCGCCCTGCAGACTACCACCTCCACCAGGGCAGATCTCCATTGTTCCTCTGCATTTTTCTCCGCCATGTCACCATTTGCACTACCTTTCTCCTCCTCCACATCATCCGCCAACCCGTCCATGATTTTCTTCACAGGTTTCTTGTTTTCGGAGGGTTATCAGAGGCAGAAAACCGCCATGATGCATATGTACTTCTTTAGTGGCGTATGGCGCAGAAAAAGAGATGAGATGGGAGCTGGTACCCCAGCGAAATGTCAATAAAGGTGGCGGAGTTAATTTTCATCAGAGGATAGGTTTTGGAAATCAGCAACCCTATTCGGCGCCATCAAAGCTCAGATCTTGCAGAATCGAGGCATTTATGGACCAGTAGTAAAACCAGTCTATGATCATAATTTTTCAGTGCTTAGGAATGAATATTTGGGTCCATAATGCAGCAGTTTCAGAGGCAAATTACCAGATTCAAAACCCCAAAGTTCAATCAGAAGTTTAATGCACAAGATATCGTACCACCAGGGTTTCTACAACAGCAGAATGTTTTCCTCCATTAGAGGACAAACTGCCCATGTAGTTTTTATTATACATCGTGTTCCTGAAGTTTCTTACCCGACAATAGTCCTACGTGATCAAAAGCATTGGCGATTCAAGTAGAGCAGTCCTCACTGTTTCTTATTTTATTTTTTGTTATTGTACTAATAAGTACCACAGTACTGTAGTCAGAACACCTAAGCCATATCAGAGATAAATGTAGAGATTTAAAACAGTATGAGGCTTCGGCCTTCCATTCATTTTTGTGTTTAATGTTACGTTTAGTGTTCACCTACCCCCTCAGCCGATCTTTTGTTAATCCTCTGCTATAAAATGCAGAAGGAAATTATTGTCATGGTTTTTGATTGGATATCAGTAGATTGCAAGAATTATCCTCTTGAGAAAATTTCTCTGTGTAATATTGTAAGATAGGCTGAGATTTGATGTATTCAGACTGAATGTTCAAGATGTGGGCAATGATGTACCTGATTGGTGTTGTTTTTAATATGACAAGCACATTTCTTTGGATCCTGATCTAAAGTAGCTGGTGATGTTTTCTTATCTCTGTGTTTGATTCCATTTCATTCCATTTCTACAGGCTCGCATCAGAAGTTTGGCATAAGATTTACCCTTGATAGGTACCTTATGTTGCTGCTCTCCCAGCCTTTTATGTTTTCTGCTTATATGTGTATCTGAATATTGATTTCAATTGGTTTAACCAGTGTAGTGTATGTTATTGCCTGCTCTCTGATGTATGAATTAATGAAATCTATGTTTAGATGTTCTTGTTAGGATTTAGTTGGATGAGTTGAGAACACTAGGAGGTCTAGAACCCTGTCTCTGCCTCACTAATATCTTTCCATCTCATCAACCCTTTCTAAGATCCCTTGTCCTACCTCTAATTTTGTCCAAGCAGGTCTAGAGTTAAATGATCTATGACCTGATCTATAGACAGGATTGGCTAGTTCCCCCTCACTCATTTTCAGTCCTTAATGTTCCATTCCATCAATCATCTTTTAAGATCCAAATGCTCTAGATAACTAGCCCAACTAAAAGCTTGCACATTGAACACAAGTAAATCCTTTCTTGACTCCATTGCCTAATGGCCTTGATGTTCCCTGAGTTATCTATCTTTGCCTAGTTTCCTCTTTGATCATCCTTATCTTATATTGGACCATTATTCCCTGATTCCCAACAACCAAACATAAACAATCAAACAAACAAACCTCGAGCCTATAACTAGCCTAAAATCATAAGTTAGAGCCTCAAAGACATACACTTTGACTCATATAGAGAGATCCCTCTCTGGACCTAGGAGGGCTAGATCCTAGGGTCTGAAAGTGGTTCTATGTTGTCTCATCTTTTGGTCTTGTCAACCTGGCCAAAACATGGGAACCCCAACATAATGGCGACTCCACTGGGGATTCTAAGTACATTTCACCTTGAATATTTTTAAAGACTCAAAAACTTAGAACTCTGGTTAGGTTGATAGTAAGTCACTCCTTTCTTGAATCAACCTCCATTGTTGAGTGTCCATCATACTCTTAGACGAAGCATGGAAAGGGGCAGGTAGCCTCCGGATCTCACCCTCTTCGGAGGTGACATATCTGGTAAATGCCCTCCCAGTCAATCTCTGGTTGGAGTTTTCTGTTTTTTAGGAGATTCCTGAAAGGTGATAGTGCCTGAGCACTGTGGTGGACAGTGTAACCCCTTAGATACACCCTAAAACCCTCCACCTGGTGACTCCATTGCTCCTAAACGAAAAGACTCCACTGGTGATCAGTAGGCCTACTGATTAACTTGGTTTCACATTAGACTCCACTGGGAGACCAGCCTTTGAAACAACATTAACCACAATAGAAGAGCAAATAGGGTTAAGCTGCTTAGTTAGAAGTATAACATTCTGGCTTTCAGAACCATTCACACAAGAGCTTATCCTAACCCAAACCCGCCTGAAATAGTTTATAACCTTGAGAGCATTCTCAAAGGATCTCCTACACCAAAAAGATCAACTATTTCTAGTCATATCTATAGAGCTAATTCTGCACCAAAAGACCTAGCAGCTCTATCACACTTTATCCCTGACCTAGACCCACCTAATAGACTATCAAGAACTAGGTCATTCGATCATCTAGACTAGCCAGATTCTGAGTTTCACAGTTTTCCATCTCATAGTGGTCAACACACTAGGGACAGAGGAACCCCTCCATCCACACCACCTGATATCCACTTCATTCAAAACTTGGGGCTCTCCCACCCTAGATCTGCTCAGCAAACCGCTGCTGGTCCTAGTATCCCTATCATCCATATACCAGTTGCGCAAGCCAACCCTATACCTCATCAGAACATTTTCATGGCAGCTTGGTATGCACCTCTGGTTCTACCTCAGCCCTTGTTACCCTTACCAAATGATTATCAATCAAAAATCCCACACTTCACTGCTAAATAATCAATCATAGCTCAGCAACATGTAGATAAGATGGAGGATTATTTTGACTACATGGAAATTGATGATGAAACAATCAAAATGAGAATATTTACCCAAAGCTTGGAAGGTGAGGTGAAGAAGTGGTTTAAAAACCTACCTGCGGGTAGTATCCAAGATCTCCCTGCTCTATACCAGACTTTCGTTGACAAATGGGAAACTAGGGAAAATCCTCGCCAACTCCTAGCCAAATACATGAGCCTTAAAAGAAACGTGGGAGAGAGTGTCCATGATTACACAACAAGATTTAACAGCATTTACAATGCCCTCCCCCCACATATGAAACCTCCACAAGGTATGGCCCTAGCAAAGTACCCTAATGGGTTTGATGCTGACATGGCCTATGAACTTAGGGACAAAGAATACACCACATTGGAAGACATGCAGAAAGGAGTTGTAAACATAGAAGCCAATTTGATTGAGAAAAAAGCAAGACAGAGAGCCGAGAGGAGGGTAACCTATAGGGATGACAATGTAGCCTCCACATCTGATCCAAATTATGACAAATTGTATAAAAACATGGAAGAGCTACAAAAAATGATGAAGAGAATGGTTGTCACTATCAATAACCAAAAAGAAATCAAAACCAGAACCAAAAATTTAGAAGGAACAACAATGCCACTCCCAACAGACAAAGAGAGTCAGACCAACAAGTAATTCCCCCATTCCAGGAAAAATTTCTTGATGAAGACGAGGGAATCATAGAAGAGTCTGAGGGGAATACGATAAACATGTTCGAAACAGAAGACTCAGTCCTTAACTGTGACTCAGAGGAAGACCAGCCCTCACCTTCATACTGGGATGAGGAATGGTCAGGATCTGAGGATTATAGACTTGGATTTGAGAATGCTATCATGCAGGTCAGAGAACAATATGAATTTAGGAGAAAAAAGAACCAAGACACTTCCAAACCCAAAGCTCCTGATTTTACCATCAAGAAAAGGCCTGACAAATCCTCTAAAGTGACTGCTGAAAGTAGCAAGTTAGCAGCTGAAAGTTCTAGGAAAAACGAAGAAAAAGACAACCAAGACACTGGAAAACAAAGCCAACCAACTAGCAGCACTAGCACTGCAGTTAATTCTCCTGATAAAACAATTCTTGATCCTGTACATAGTGAGAAATCACAAACTGATTCAGCCACTAAGGCAGTAGCAAATAAAACAGAGTCGAGCATTTCCAAGAACCAGTCCACTTTCAATTTGGAAAGTGAGATTGCAAAAATTAAAATCTCTATCCCACTCTCAGAGCTAGCCACTCAGAATGTATATAAAGGCCAAATTTTGAAAGCATTAAACCTAGGGGAAAACAACGACACTGTGAATTTGAGTGATGATCAACCTGCCCTCCTGTTTGGTCCAAATATTGAGGGAAAGTTTCAGGAAGGGGTAGTTCCACCTTTCTATATCAGTCTCAACATTCATGACAAGATCCTTCATAATGCCATGCATGACTCTGGAGCATCACACAATCTAATGCCTAAGGTAGTGATGGAAAAGCTAGGCCTAGAGATAACACGACCTTACAAAGACCTATATTCATTCGACTCCAGCAGAGTAAAATTCCTAGGCCTAATCAAATACTTATGTGTGAGCCTGACCCAGATTACTGCCAAATGTATGGTCATGGATGTGGTGGTGGCAGATGTACCACCCAAGTATGGCATGTTATTATCAAGATCATGGGGAGCCAAGTTGCAAGGAACAATGCAGATGGACGGCTCATATGCCACTATCCCTATCTTTGGCCAACTTAGAAGATTGTATAGAGAGTCCCAGATGAAATTCCTAGTCAGTAGCCCCGAGAAGCCTGAAAATTCACCATTATACTCTGTGCACACAGACCTGGATTCTTTCATTCTTTATAATGACCAATCCTTAGGAGAGCCAGAATCACAACGCAGAGATCCAAGCAAGAACACAGAGCCCATGGATTTTAGCATAATGGCTACCCTAGAAGAATACGATGAAGAAAACCATGGGCAGGATAATGAAAATGAAACTCAGAATGAACCAGAAACACAATGCAGTCAGCCCCCTCAAACCGATACACCACGTGAAGAACAAGACAACCCACAACCTAGTACAGACCCCCCAACGCAACATAATGGCGAACCCCTGTGGGAAATGAATTTTGATGGGTCCTATACTAGAAAAAGGGTTGGAGCAGGAGTGTGGCTGCGTAACATAGAAAATGACCATGCTGAGAGCCATGCGGTGAATCTTCATTTCAAATGCACAAATAATATTGCAAAATATGAGGCTCTTATCCTTGGTTTAAATCTGTTGAAAAAATTAGGAGCCCACAGGATAGTTGTACGAGGAGACTCTGAGTTAGTGATCAAACAAGTGAACGATGAATATGCAGCGAAACATCCCCGATTAAGAGCATATAGGAACGATGCCATGGATATATTGAAAATATTCATGGAATATGAATTTGTATTTGTTCCCAGGCGTCAAAATGTCATTGTGAATGGATTAGCTTGTCTAGCTAGTTCATATCCTGAGACTCCAGCTGACCAACAAATCATCATTCAGACCAATTTCCGACCTGCTGTGCGAGACAATGAAAAATATTGGCAGATCTTTGAAGGAGATAAACAGATTGAGGGCTTCTTGATGGGCAAGAATGAGTTTGAATTTTATAGTTTATACTCTAGACCTGAAGACAACTGCCTAAGTGAGGAATCCTCTGATGAAGAATCCCCACCTTGTAGCATAGAAATAAATTCTTTTTCTGAAGAAGCTGGAGGTTCAACCATAAAATGTGAAAACGCGGATAGTGAAGAAATAGAGGTGCTGCAGGCCAAAGATAAGAATATTCCTAGAGGCCTAGCACCCTTAGAGGATCTTTTTGACTTTGATGACGCAGCAAAAAATCCCACTATAGAACATGCAGATTTAGATTTGGAATAATGCAACATAGGCACTAAAGATAAACCCAAAATGATCAAACTGGCTAAGTCTTTACCTGCAGACATGAAGAAGAAATACATTGAGCTGTTTAAAGAGTTCATTGATGTGTTTGCATGGAGCTATGAAGACTTAAAGGCTTATGACACCAACATCATACAACACAAGATACCCCTGAAGGAAAACCAGAAGCCTTTCAGAAAAAAACTCCGTAGGATCAATCCGAAACAATTGCCTATAGTTGAAAAGGAGATTAAAAAGATGTATAATGCAGGCATAATAGTCCCTGTAAGGTTTTCTGATTGGGTGTCAAACTTGGTGGCTGTGAGAAAGAAAACATGAGAGATTAGACTATGCATAGACTTCAGAAATCTCAACATAGCCTCCCTCAAAGATAACTACCCTTTGCCTAGAATGGAACATATATTACAAAAGGTAGTGGGCTCTAACATAATCTCCCTGTTAGATGGTTTTTCAGGATATAACCAAGTGTTAATAATCCCAGAAGATTAGCTCAAAACAACATTTACCACTCCCTGGGGCACCTTTATGTATGTGAAGATGCCCTTCAGACTAATGAATGTTGGCGCTACCTTCCAGAGAGCGATGGATATAGCTTTCTCAGATGAGATAGGACACTTCATAGTTATCTACCTGGATGAATTGACTGTATTTTCCAAAATAGAAGAAGAACACCTGAAACATCTAAGGAAAGTTTTTGAAAAATGTAGAAGGTACGGTTTGTCTCTGAACCCTAAGAAAACTGTGTTTAGCCTGCAAGAAGGTAAACTTCTGGGCCACATTATTTCTGAGAAAGGGATTAGGGTAGACCTGTAGAGAGTTGAGGGAATATTGAAGATCACACATCCGAGAAACATCAAGGAATTGCAGTTCTTCATTGGCAAGATCAATTTCCTCAAGAGGTTCATTCCCAATCTAGCCGAACACCTTAGAAATATGACCAATATACTAAAAAGGGTATGGGAGTGAAATGGGATGAAGGAGATAAACAATCTTTCGAATCTGTGAAACTTGTGCTCACTCAAGCTCCTATTCTGATTAGTCCTGATTTATCAAAGGACTTCATGATTTTTTCATTCGCCTCCGAGCATACAGTGGCTGCAGTTTTACTGCAGAAAAAATCAGAAGGTAATGAACAGCCTATAGCTTTCTTCAGTAAAGCCTTAAGGGATGCACCCCTGAAGTACACCATTATGGAAAAGTAGGCCTATGCCCTGGTGAAGGCCTTAAAGGACTTTAGGGTGTACATTCTGCATTCTCACACCATTGCCTATGTGCCAAATATAGTGGTCAAAGACATCTTGTCCCAGGACCCTGACGGGAAAAGGGGAAAATGGATTGCTACAATCTTAGAATATGACCTTGAAATAAAACCCACTAAGCTGATCAAAGGGTAGGGCTTAGCCAAGCTAATGGCTAAATCAAATTTGCAGGCCCTGGATATTAACATGGTGAATGCCTTGGATGAGCAGGAAAGCCTACCTGATCCCACTATAGAAGAGAAATTCCAAAACTCTCCATGGTATTCTGATATCCTTTATGTCCTCACCAATCTCAATACCCCCCCAGAAGTGTCCAAAACTAAGGCCAGATTCACAAGACTCAAAGCCAGAAACTACTGCATCTTGAATGAAAGCTTATATTGGAAAAATCCAAATGGCCTATTGCTAAAATTTTTGTCTGAAACTGAAGCTGAAAATGTTAAACAAGAGTTTCATGTTGGAGAATGTGGAGGCCACCTGAGTTGGAAAGCCACAACAAATAAGATACTCACGGCTGGTTATTATTGGCCCACACTATTTAATGATGTCCATAAAATGATAACCACCTACCACAAGTGTTAGATCTTTGAAGGTAAAAGAAAACTTCTTCCCCTCCCTTTACAAACCATTACAGTTGAGGGTCCTTTCATGCAATGGGGTCTAGATTTTATAGGGGAAATTCATACAGCCTCTTCAGAACAACATAAATAGATCTTAACAGTCACTGATTATTTCACTAAGTGGATAGAGGCCATCCCCACTAGGAGTGCCACAGACTCTGTCATTATTAGGTTCCTAGAAGGTCAGATTCTATCTCGGTTTGGTTGTCCAAGGAAAATAATCACTGGCAATGCTGCTGCTTTCGGATCCAAGAAAATAGTTGATTTTTGTCACAGGTACCATATCATGCTTGGTCATTCAACTGCCTATTACCCTCAAGGTAATGGTTTGGCTGAATCATCAAATAAGAGCCTAGTGGTAATCATCAAAAAGCTACTAGAGGAAAATAAAAAATCTTGGCACAACGAGTTGGTGCATGCTTTGTGGGCTGACAGGCTTACTGCAAAAAAATCCATTGGCATGTCACCATTCTAGCTAGTCTATGGGACATAAGAAGTGTTTCCTACCAACCTTGGAGTTACAGTAATCAAACTTGTCCAGGAGATCCAATCAGAGGAAGACAGCACAATAAGAAGGATAAATCAGACAATCCATCTTCAACAAATAAGGGAGGAGGTATATAACAGAGCTGTCAGAGTCCAGGGAAACATTAAAAAGCTATTTGAAAAAAGAACCAAAGCTGGTGATTTCAAAATTGGTGACAAGGTTCTGAAGTGGGACTCAAGAAGAGAGGACAAAGGTAAACATGGCAAATTTGACAGCTTATGGCAGGGTCCATACATTATCCAAGATATTATGGGCCCAAATGCATTTTTTCTACAAGAACTTGATGGTACAGAGTTGTTTGGGGGTCCTGTCAATGGTAGGATGCTCAAGCATTACTTCAGCTGAGTTTTCATTTCCAGTTTCATTTCCATTGTACATACCATTGCAGTTTTTCATGTTTAAGAAAAAGAAGAAAATGTTCCCAAAAAAAAAACAGAAAGAAAGGAGAGGTTCAGATGTGTTCAAAACATGAACCTCTGAAGTACAAAGATTGGCTCTAATAAACTCAAAACCTGAGCCGAAGAAGAGAAGACAGCCGGTCCTAACATGCTCAAAATCTGGACCAGTAAAGAAAAGAAAAATTAGCTCTAATATGCCCAAAACCAGAGCTGAAATCAAAGAAAAAGAGGTGACTCAAATATGCTCAAAACCTGAGTCACAAAGAAAGAAGGATATTTCAAATTGCAGATTTCATGCCTTCATAGTTTTGTTTACATTTTTCTACAAGTCTTCACTCCAGCAAGTCAGACAGTCTAATCTTGGCTTGGTTGTTTTTCAATTTCCTGTCTTAGAATATAGAGAAGAAGCATGCTAGACAGTTTAATCCCAACATATATTAGATTAGGTAGAGAAGCATATGAGGCCAATATTCTAATCTGGTCTCATGGAGTAATAAGGGTAGATGTAGAATAGGTTTATTTTCTGTTGTAAAATAAAATGATGTAAAGGGTCTGCTAGCTCAAATGCACCCTAAAAAAGAAAAATGCTAGGACTATAGTTTGGGTAGGTAGTTTGATTGGGAGAAATGTTTCTGCTGATGTAAAATATTCATATTGTGGCAGATGATCAAAGAAAGGGATGTGCCAAAGAAACAGGCAAGTGGCCTATTCCAAAGATCATTTCTGGTTTCTTGCCTCCTTCAAGAAGAAGCCATCCCCATGTGGAGCCACTGTTAGCCCCCCTATGAAATTCTTGACAAGCAAGCTGGGGGCTATGTCATTCTAGAGACCTTCAAGGAATGCATCTCCCCTGAAGACACATCATCCTTGAGGTCTCTCTGTGCTTTGCCCTATACCAATTCCCCTCTGCTGATTTCCCATCTAAAGCCTCACTAGTTATAATGTTGATCCTAAAAGACCAACATTGCCCCTTGTACCCATGCAAAGTGTCCCCTTTTTCCCCCTTTCCTCTTTTTGTCAAAGTCCCTCTTTTCCCCTTTTTATTTTCCCTATTAACCCCCTAAATCCCCTCTAAAAATCCCTACACCCTTTGTTTTCCCAAATTCCCCCTCCACCTCCCTATCGTTACCCTCCTTAGGCCTCAAAATACATTAAAAATGGGTTAAAAACCCACTTCCGACCATACAATAGGCCTAAGCCCCCTTTCCCTCTAAGCCCCCACACCTTTTTCCCCATGTGGCCTGACACCGTAACCGAGCGCTAGCCCCTAAGGTGCTCATCCCATTTTTTCATTAGACGCGATTATAACCGTCGATTTGCACAGAATGGACGGCGATCGCCACCCCCGCTGCCTCTGTCGTTTTCCCCGTTCATCACTCGTCGCCGCATCTCCACCATTCGTTTGTCTGCCAGATCGGACGGTGCGGAGCCCATCTGCCTTGTGGACCCCGCCGCGCACTATTGGAAACCCGTCGGTTTATCTCGCACCGCCTTTGGGCAATGGGCAGTTTTCCCCGAGCACCCAGCGATTCCACCCATCATCTACCACATGTCCTCCTGTACATTTTCAAAACCACCAGCCCCACCCGTTAACTCTATCCTTCGCGCGTTATTTTCCGGACACGGATGCCCAGTGAAATTGCCGAAGACCACCCGATCTGGAGCAGCCCATCCGATGGCTATCACTCGTCCAAGGTGCGCGAAGTTTAATGAATTTGCACACGTGATAGCTCATGCGCTGGCCCGTCGTCTGTCGTCCTCCGCCGCTGATCCCACCACGATCGATGGTCCAGTTTTGTTCCTCCGCCATTGACTGTTCCACTGTCTCGCGTTTCACCACGTCATTTCCACGTGCATCCTCCGTACATACTCCCATTCCATTGCATGTAATTGGTTTGTTTCATGTTTTTAACATTTTTTCATTCGTTTTTTGCCCTGCATACCACCACCTCCACCAGGGCAGATCTCCATTGTTCCTCTGCATTTTTCTTCGCCATGTCACTGTCTGCACTACCTTTCTCCTCCTCCACATCATCTACCAACCTGTCCATGATTTTCTTCGCAGGTTTCTTGTTTTTGCAGGGTTATCAGAGGCAGAAAACTGCCATGATGCATATGTACTTATTTAGTGGCGTATGGCGCAGACAAAGAGCTGAGATGGGAGCTGGTACCCCAGCGAAATGTCAATAAAGGTGGCGGAGTTAATTTTCATCAGAGGACAGGTTTTGGAAATCAGCAACCCTATCTGGCGCCATCAAAGCTCAGATCTTGCAGAATCAAGGCATTTATGGACCAGTAGTAAAACTAGTCTATGATCGTAATTTTCAGTGCTCAGGACTGAAGATTTGGGTCCATAATGCAGCAGTTTCAGAGGCAAAGTACCAGATTCAAAACCCCGAAGGTCAATCAGAAGTTTAATGCACGAGACATCGTACCACCAGGGTTTCTACAGTAGCAGAATGTTTTCCTCCATCAGAGGACAAAGTGCCCATGCAGTTTTTATTATACGTCGTGTTCCTGAAGTTTCTTACCCGACAGCAGTCCTACGTGATCAAAAGCATTGGCGATTCAAGTAGAGAAGTCCTCACTGTTTCTTATTTTATTTTTTGTTATTGTACTAATAAGTACCATAGTACTGTAGTCAGAACACCTAAGCCATATCAGAGATAAATGTAGAGATCTAAAACAGTATGAGGCTTCGGCCTTCCATTCATTTTTGTCTTTAATGTTAAATTTAGTGTTCACCTACCCCCTCAGCCGATCTTCTATTCATCCTCTACTATAAAATGTAGAAGGAAATTATTGTAATGGTTGTTGATTGGATATCAGTAGATTGCAAGAATTCTCCTCTTGAGACAAGTTCTCTGTGCAATATTATAATATAGGCTGAGATTTGATGTATTCAGACTGAATGTTCAAGCTGTGGGCAATGATGTACCTGATTGGTGTTGTTTTTAATATGACAAGCACATTTTTTTGGATCATGATCTAAAGCAGCTGGTGATGTTTTCTTATCTCTGTGTTTGATTCCATTTCATTCCATTTCTACAGGCTTTCATTAGAAGTTTGTCATAAGATTTACCCTTGATAGGTACCTTATGTTTCTGCTCTCCCAGCCTTTTATGTTTTCTGCTTATATGTGTAACTGAATATTGATTTCAATTGGTTTAACCAGTGTAGTGGATGCTATTTCCTGCTCTCTGATGTATGAATTAATGAAATCTATGTTTAGATGTTCTTGTTAGGATTTATTTGGATGAGTTGAGAACACTGGGAGGTCTAGAACCCTGTCTCTACCTCACTAAGATCTTTCCATCTCATCAACCCTTTCTAAGATCCCTTGTCCTGCCTCTAATTTTTTCAAAGCAAGTCTGGAGTTAAATGACCTCTGACCTGATCTATAGACAGGATTGGCTGGTTCCCCCTCACTCATTTTCAGTTCTTGATGTTCCATTCCATCAATCATCTTTTAAGATCCAAATGCTCTAGATAACTAGCCCAACTGAAAGCTTGCACATTGAACACAAGTAAATCCTTTCTTGACTCCATTGCCCAATGGCCTTGATGTTCCCTGAGTTATCTATCTTTGCCTAGTTTCCTCTTTTCTCATCCTTGTCTTATATTGGACCCTTCTTCCCTGATTCCAAACAACCAAACATAAACAATCAAACAAACAAACCCCGAGCCTATAACTAGCCTAAAATCATAACGTAGAGCCTAAAAGACATACACTTTGACTCATATAGAGAGATCCCTCTCTGGACCTAGGAGGGATAGATCCTAGGGTCTGAAAGTGGTTCTATGTTGTCTCATCTTTTGGTCTTGTCAACCTGGCCAAAACATGGGAACCCCAACAAATTCAAAGGTACATAACCATGTATGAGGTCATCATTACCCTTTTTGGCATGTATGTGTCATGATTAAGGCATGAGATGTCATTTAAAACACAAAAAATTATCCTAAGCTGCTATTTTTCACTCAAAATTCATTATTTCATGTGAAACATCTCAATGTCGCTGTTTAAGAGCTACCTCATCACACCAAGTAGCTTGCTGTCCAATTTGGCTTTACAAGTGTCACCTTTTTAAGAGGGAAACTTGGTTATAAAAGGAGATGGTCATGTACAAGAAAGCACAAAAAGAGGATCTATGGATAATATAGAAGCTCATGGAACTTAATATACTCATGGAGGACCCTAGCTTTGTTGAAGCATGCATCAGTTCAAGTTGTTTAAATTTTTGATAGAGCTAACAAAGAAATTGCTGTGTTTTTGGACTGTTTGAGAAGTAAGTTTAAAGAGAGGATTATGGATGAAAAGAGATGAATTTGGAAATACAGAGAGAGGTTAGTTTCAAGAATATACCAAGGAAAAATAACCTCTTTCACTTTTCTCACAGGTGTTGTCAGTTGGGAGATACAGGGTTGTCTTTGGACCCTATTTTCAGAAAACAAATGTTTCCTGTTTTATACATGTTTTTCAAATGCAGATTCTGGACAGCTAGAGATGTTTTTATAAAAAACCATGAGTGGTTTTTATTAAAAAAATTCTTATTGAAAATAAAATCCTCTATTTCTTCAAAATAAATAATGGATTTAGAGATTTAAGCTCTTTTCTAAGACCTATTTTTCAGAAAAAATAGGAAAAATCTGCAAAGATGTTTTAAATATGTAAGGTGAGATTGATTGTGTTCCTCATTAGTTTGATGAGGTCCAAACATGCAGAAGATTAGGTTTTAGCAATAGATGGTAATTTTTTGAATATAATTTGTAAATATACAAATTCTGTGTTTTTAGACAGTCTTTCCTCTTTTCGTAGTGTTTCTTAGGCTTAAAGATAGGAAAACGCTACGAAAAAACCTATAGCAGCATTTTTGCTTCTAAAGTCATTTTTTGCAGCTTTCAAGAAGGGAGATTGATGGTGTGGATGTGTCATGAATTTATTGACACCATGGAAAAACAAAGGAGAATATTTTTTGGGTGCAGCAGTCATTTTTCAATGCTACCAAAGCTCACTACGAAACTGTCCTCTTTTCGTAGCAAAGTATTTTGGATGGTTTTGGAGTATCTTAATGGCAGTTTTAGATAGCTGGATTCCTCCAATGTGTCAAAGGATCTCATCATAAAATAATTATGACTCAAAGAGAGTTTCATGCAGCCAGGTCATCAATTAAAACAACGTTGAAGTCAAGGGTCATGCTTTCCTAAAAGTAGGGTTATGCTCCATAGGTCTAGAAGTGGTTTGAAAATAACTTTTTCAAATTTTTTCTCCATGGGAAGTGTTAAAGAGTATAGGAGTAGTGCTAAAGAGTATCAGAACAAAGGATTGCTATATGGAAACATTTTTCATGAAGATGGTTTGAATCTGCCAACTCATCATACGACCATATCATCAACATAACAACTTCCTAACCGTAGGCAGAACCGTTTCATGAAGACACTGAGGGTAGTTATGTTTGATTATGGTTAGTATTGTTGAAGGACATGATTCATTTTGAGTAATTTGGATTGCCTTTAGATAACGATGTAATAACTAGGTGTTTGAATTATGTTAGGACTCTAACTCCTAATTTAGTAGGTGTCAGTTTCTAGTTATAAATATATAGTTTGTGGTTAGATTAGGTGGCAGTAAAAGAACTTAACGATCTAGCCATTTGGAAGATTGGATGTAAAGGCCAGATTCCTATAAGTAAACAGTACTTCGATGTATGAAGGGTTTGGATATGTTATGGCTGACTGCTACTATTGTAAACATGTTTTGATCAGTAATAGAGAGTGGCTATTGGTTTCTTCCTTCACCTGAGATTCAATTGATACTTTCATGAACACTGTCCTATGTATCTTATCACTTTCTGTCAATATGTTAATGTTGGATTACTCAGAATTATTTCTTTGCATGATCTTACTTCCTTTAAAGAAATAAACTATTGGATATCTTTCTTAATGTCCTGCTTTCAGTATCTTAATGTTCATTTTTCAGAATTCATGTTTATCATGCTCTGAATTCCTTTGAAAATTTATATATTGAGTAAACTTTATATGTGTGTATTCTACTTTCATTTAATTATCTACATGCCTCAGCTTTCACAAGGAGAGCCTTTGTCATTGAGATCCCTGTCACTCAATCCATATCCAAATAGTAGCAAGCCTGCATTATTTCAACCTGCAAACATACAAAACCAAGACATAATTCATAGAGTTAGTAATCTATATTTATCATTAACCAATATCATAAATTACCTGTGAGAGATCCCTCTCAGACTAAAGAGGTTCTGCTTCAGTTAGAAGTGGTTTGAAACCGTTACTCCAAGTTCACCATTGAAGCAGCCCAAGAGGACTTAATTTGATGATAACGCGGGGTAAATACCTATACTGATTTTGAAGTGATAGATATTATGGGTGATCAAGACCCATACCCAACATTGTTAGGGATTGACTGGGAATTTGAGAACTATACAGTCATTGATTTAAATAAAGAGTTTATGATATTTGAAGATGGATAAGTCAGGGTGATACAGCCATTAGATCCATATCAAGGGCCTCGGTACACAGAAAATTTTGACACTAGAGAAGATCTCGGACTCCTAGACCAATTATACGAGATGATAGTGGGAAAAATGGAAGACTATATTAATCTAATAGCAGAGGGGACAGTAATATGGCAGAGTGTCGAGAGCTCCAAGGTGGGGTCGAAGGTCATGTAGGACGACTGGAAACAAGGAGGGTACGAAGTCAGTACCAGACAATGTGCTACCATTCGCGGAGTCAAATGGATCGAGACAGAGGTAAGAGGTTACCCTACTCTTACTAGTATGGAAATTGTCAACACTTTTATCAATAAAGTAGATGATATTGTTCCTGAGGAGAAACAAATTCCTTTAATCAACGTGGCGTTGCAATCAACTTCAGCGAGGTGGTGGGGAGACCATCGAAACCACCTCCAGATATGGGAATACGTGGTGAAGGATTTAAGAACAAGGTTCCAAGCATCGAAAAGACCGCAACTGGATGAAAGGTATAGGGGAATTTTAGACCCCCAAGCCCACATAAAAGAATTTGAAGAATGGTGGGAACTGGAAGACTACCCCAAGAAATTGTGGGTGCATAACTTTGTGCACTCTTTGGACACAATTCCACAAGCATGGTACCTCACGGAAGTAAAAAAGAGACAAAAAAGTAATTGGTAAGTACTGTCTGACAGGTTTATAAAAATATTTTCCTTTAAAAAGGACGATAAAAAAATAATAGATTCTCTGCAAGCCATAAAAAGGATTTTGTTCACACTAGGGCCCACAAAGACTATGGATAGGGTCCCTTTAAACCAGATGCTTGAATCAAGTTATTGGGAAGTAGTGGCCTGTAGCAAAATATATCAGTAAATGGATGATGATGATTTCGAAAACCTGAGACATTTTTCATTTGAAGAAAATTTAGGGGATCGAAAAATTCAAGATGAGCCTAGTATAGAGGGACTCCACTTATTTCCACTCAAATTTAAAAATCATAATATTAGGAGTACTGCGAAGCCCAAATTAGCTTCCATTAAAGACTATTGCAATGAAGAAACAACAAAAGAAATTTTTGATCTACTAGCGGAGTATGAAGATCTATTTCCCTCTTCTATTGCAGAACTAAAGGGAATCAAAGGATACTTGGGGGAAATGCACATAACGCTGAAACCAGAAGCCAGACCGATAAAACACAGGCCATACCGATTGAATCCCAGGGTAAAAGAAAAGGTGAATAAGGAGATTGACAAAATGCTAGAAGCAGGGCTAATATTTCCAATTGAGGAAGTAGAGTGGGTCAGTCCCATAGTCATACTAAATAAAAATGAGAAGTCAAAAATAAGAGTATGTGTAGACTACCCAAGCTTGAATAATGCATGTGTGCAAGATTCTTTTCCTACACCATTCAGCGATGAAGTGTTAGACAATTTAGTAGGGAATGAGGCTTATTATTTTATAGATGTATTCCCTGGGTACCACTAGGTCAGGATAACTGAGGAAAAAATGAAAACCACATTTACCACTGAATGGGGCTCTTAAACCTATCATGTGATGCCTTTTTTACTGAAAACTGCACTGACATTATTCTCCAGGATAATCATAGTAGCATTCAAAGAGTGTATACACATATTTTTGGAGGTTTGCATGGATGAATGGATTGTATACAGTTTGTTGAAAAAGCACGCAATTCTACTCTGAATAGTGTTTGATCTGTGTAGGCAGCTACAAATATCCTTAAATATAAAGAAATGCATCTTCACAGTTCCCTTCGAAACATTGTTGGGTCATGTAGTGTGCAAGGAGGGAGCATGTATGGACCCAGCCAAAGTTCTAGTAATTTTAACATGTACACCCAGAAAATGTTGAGCAAATAAGGTCCACATTGGGGCATACAAGCTACTACATGAGGTTTATCTGCAACTATGCCCACATTATAGCACCATTGGAAAAGTTACTAAATAAAACAAAACATTTCACTTTGACCAAGGAGTGTAATGAAGCGCTGGATATACTAAAAGAAAATATAGTAAGTGCACCTATTTTGGTATACCCTAATTGGGATAAAAATTTCCATGTGCGCATTGACACTTCTAGAATTGCATTAGGGGAAGTATTGGTGCAACATGGGGAGACAAATCTAGACCATCTGATATACTTTGCAAGAAGGAAATTTCCAACTGTGAAGAATAATTATACAAATACGGAAAGTGAAGCTCTTGCGATGGTATACGTGCTACAAAATTTCCGCCACTATCTGCAAGGGGGCTCATTCAAATTATTTACATACCATTAAGCAGTAAAGTATCAAGTAAACAAACTGGTACTAGAAGGAAGAATCTATAGATGGCTACTATTATTTCAAGAATTCACATTTGATGTTATAATTAAGCTAGGGAATCTGAATGTAAGACCTGATCATTTTTCAAGACTATAATCAAGAGAGAACAGAGGATCGGTCGATGATCAGTTACTGGATGTAGAATTGTTCTGCGTGGAAGCTATACTAGACTATTTGGAAAAAATAGCGATATTTCTAACTTTAGGAAGATGTCCAGAAGAGTATACAATAGTACAAAGAAATCATTTAGTTGTGAGGGTAGCGGATTACCAACTCATTGCAGACCATTTATACAAAATGGGATTATATCAAGTACTAAGGAGGTGCATATTGGATCATGAAAGACCAGAGGTTATATTGGAGTGTCATAATGGAGTTGCGGGATGACATGTTGGGGGAAAATGTACCGCAAGGAAAATACTACAAGCAGGGCTATGGTAGCCCACTATGCACTAGGATGCATAGGAATGTGTAAAAAAATGTGATGTATGTAAGAGAACTGGTAAACCTTCACACAGGGATGGACTACCATTACAACCCATCAGAGCAATACAAGCATTTGAAAAATGGGTAGTTGATTTCATCAGACCCATAGCTCTAATTGCACGCCATTCATAATAAAGATACATCAAAACCACAATAGAGTACTTAAGTAGGTGGGTTTAAGCACCACCAGTAAAGGATTGTACCACCAATACAACAACTGGATTCATTTTCAGAAACATCATCACCAGATTCGAATTCCCAAGGAGTTTGACAAACGATCAAGGGGCACACTTCATCAATGCCACAGTCCAATCGTTACTACAAAAATTTATGAAACAACATCACAAAAGCAATCTATATCACCCATAGGAAAATAGGACCATATAAGCTTTCAATAATATTTTAGAGAAGGGCCTCACAAAAGTATGCATTGCAAACCGAGATGACTAGGATGAGAGGATTCTAGCTACATTATGGGCATACATAACCACGCTAAAGAGATTGCATAATCAAACAACATTTCAGTTGGTGTATGGAAGAGAAGAATTTGTACCTACACAATTTATTTTTCCTAGTCTCTTTATTGCTACAACAATCCAAATGTCCGAAGAAGAGTCCATAGCAAGGTGTTTCCAAGAAATTCAAGAATTGGAGGAATCAATATTCCTTGTGGATTTCCATCAATCCGTCTAGAAGCAGCGCTAGAAGGCTTGGCGTGATTGACATATCAAGAAAATACATTTACCATTGGTAGCCATGTACTAATATACAATAGCAAGTTCCCAAATTTTCCTGGAAAGCTGCAAATGCACTAGTTGGGGTCGTTCTATGTCACAGATATCCGAGATTTAGGAGCTATTAAGCTCGCACAACTAGATGGTATAATATTTTTCTGGTTGGGTCAATGGTGCACGACTACAAACATTCCATGAATGAAAATTTTTAATTTATTTAGAATAAATATCTCACACCCAAGAGAAGTTTGTAGGTTACATAAGTAAATTCCGCAAGACCAATCAATCATAACCCATCAAATAATGTCTTTGTCACGAATTATACACTACTGCAAAGTTGCGACATGGGGACCATACCGCAACCAATTATGGTCGGGGGTTACCATACGACTCATGATGTCGACCATCATTTCTCCATAATTATCCATCATATAGGTGTCAGTCCATAGTGTTAGTAAAAAATTTGGAAATATTTTCCGTAATTAGAAACACCATTCCAAAATAAAGTTTCCCCATCAGGCCATAATAATTTCCAATCATGTCCACTCAATTTCTGAGACCACCATCAACATAGTTAGATTCCACCTCACAAAAATTAACCAGCCACACGATTGAAGCCACAGAGGGAACTTGAAAAAAATTAATTAGTTATCTAGTCTCATCAGCTCCTGTAATATTCCCAATTAGCCATGAGCTATTTGGAATATTAATTTTTGTTTTGTTGTCTTCTTTTATGAATAAGAGGACAATGGAGGTCCATAATTATCCTTAATAATGAATAAATCAACGACAATGTAAAAGGAAAACATCTCGGGAGATTAATTAAGCACCCTTAGGTGTGAAAAGGGGATATAACATCTTGACTGGGTCAACTTTGACCAAATCAACAACGTTGTCATGGAGTGGCAATCAATGAGGGACAACACAATTTTATATGGAGACACCCTGCATGGAAGTAGGGTCATAAATGAATGGGGCTTAGGGTTTGGAAGCTCATATATTATAAAAGGAAGAGGATGGAAACCATATTCATTATGTATTGGTATATGATATTTCTGAATATATGGTCTGTCTAGACATATAGCTTTCTTTCGATGCTTAGCTAATATTGCAAGTGTTGTTTAGCACTGGGTGCTCCTGATCGGGAATCCCACCTCTTCCATTGAGAATCTCTTGGAGGAGTCTTGTACTTCACTTCCACTATCAGGCATTTGGCAAAAGCTTCATCTTACATCTACAACGCAGATATTTTGAGGGTTGAGTTGTTTTGCAGGTTGCAACAGTGGAGATCATCTTTGGGTCACTTCAGTACTTATTTTTAGTGGAGAAGGGTTCCTTTCCATTGGAAGGATAGTAAGGAAGGCCCTTGTGCTTGTTTTCAGGTCTTGGCACCAGGCCATATATTTATTTGCCCCTATAGCACAGTTTCTTTCCAGATCTGCATTATTTTGAAGGAGGAGTTGCTGGGTGGTTTTAGTACACCATTTGGAGAGGAGGTTTTCTAGTGAAGGGATCGGCCTTTCATCTAGGAGATCTATTGGAGGAAGCTGCATTATCTTTTATATCATATCAGCCACACTTTCCATATCTATATGTTGCAGTGAATCTTCATCCCTAGGGCTTTGATTCAAATCTTGTACATGGTGTATTTCTGAAAACCCTTTTGGGGTTCTTCATTGGAGGTTGTATAGTGCCTAGATCTGTATTAGATCTATCCTTTGTGGCATATATCAACCCATATCATTTTGTATATTCATTTTTTGTAGCAGTTCCTTTTAAAAAAAGTTGTAGCAGTCTTCCAGCTCTTTGATATATAGTATCAACACCATTTTTGAGGGTTTTTTCCATTGGAGGCTTATTCTATCTTGTTGTACATATTATGTCCCATTTATTATGCATATTTTGCTACTGTTATAATTATTAGAAGGTCTCCATATTGGCCTCTTTCTTTTATGTAATGTTTTACACTGTTATTCCATGGTTTTTAACTATATTCCTATTTTTTAATTTTGGGAATACTAAAACTCCCATAGTGTAAAAACTCCTACTTATTCTGTATGGAGGAAGAAAAAACCAGAGTGTCAAGAAGCAGAGTAATGGATAAGAGCGAAGTTTCCATAATGGTTAGAAACAACACACCATCAGAGCTCCAAAATCACAAACCATAAATAATAGTGGTATATCAGAGAAGAAGCAGCATGACAAAGAAAACAATATCAGTGGTGGAGCCAAAAATCGAACAAAGGATTCAGAAGTTAGAGCCACTTATAGGAAAAAATGATAATGCAACGTTGATATACACTGATTTTACTGATTCATTTCAGTTCCCAGCACTCAAGATGCAGGTCTACATATAAAACTATGTCAAGGAAAGTGACAATGAAGAAAATCAATTCCATCAAGAATTCCAAGGAATTCAAAGATCAACAATCCTCCATCTGCGGAGCCTACCAATTTTTGGTACACAAGGAGCAGCGATGCAATGCAAAAAATTGTTGATAAAAACAATCCATAATGGATCCCTATAGCTTGGCAGAGAAATAAAAATTCATGTATAAGACATCCACCATCTCACTAGGATTTCAGTGACGGGGAATGATGTGGCTATGACATTCCAAAACACTTCTAAGAGAGCAAAGAAGGTTGGAGAGCAGGACTACTACAAGAAGTATGACAAAAAAAGAGGAGGAAAAGGGGCAAAGATAGACATGATAAACACACCCAACATCAAATTTTCATGTTACTAGATTGCATGGAAAATAATGAGACACTACACAGGGAGAATGCATGTTGGATACTGTCTTGGTTGTGAAGCACTTTGTGCAGGGAGCACAACTCAACTGGTGTGCTTTCCTATTGTAGGAACTCTTTGAGGCTTGCGAGGAATTTTTTTGAAGAGCTACGGTATATATCTATGGATAGCTGATAGTGGCACTAGAAATGTGGAAGTGGTGTCCGCTAGGGAAGAAACCACTTGCAAATTTAACTAAATACCAACCATTAGCACTTAAATACACGCTATGTGTTAGGGTCCCGTGATTTGGCCGATTGGCTAGCCAAATGACGATGTAACATCAAACCAAGCTTTGGAGCCCAAGGACCTAGCCTTCCTGGACTCAGAGAGGGCTCTCTCTATATATGTAAAAGATGTCGGTGTGTTTACTTGCGGTGTTTTGATATTAGGATAGTTATGAAGTATGTTTTTAGTTTTTTGGTTTTTAAGTTTGTGAGGAATGAAACTGATCAAATACATAAACCGGATAACAAGATGTAGATAAATTGGGCTATGGGGTCAAACAGATCAAGGAAGCTATGAAGTAATGATGTAAAGCTGCTGTAGGGCCGATTTGATTCACAGTAGAAGGGATCTCTGGGCAAAATGGATTAAATGGACAATAAGTTGGTGAAAGACAAGGGATTTCAAGTGCAAACTAGTTAATAGCAGACATACACATGTAATAGCAAGCCATTGATCATGCTAGGAATAACTATAAGCTAATCAATACATAGAAATCAAACATTCCAGCCATACATAGAGGTATAAGACCCTCTATCTTCGGGAAAAGGCTATCAGACTTTGGGGAAAACACATGAGACAAACTAACAACTCATAAACTATGCCGGAACGCCTAAACATAGTCTCTAAGTCATTGGGCACTTGGACAAATAAATTTTCATAGTTTTAGGCAAAGGGCTAGATCGGGACTAGGCCTCCTTGGTTCAACAAGATGATCAACAAATCAGTCAAAGAGAAAGTTTTATGGACAGAACTATGGGCAGCTTGTAGGTAGGTAGGGCAAACCATACATCCTACTTAACATACATAGAACCGATGAATAAAACTTAGCAACAATACCTTAGGTTACTAAAGAGCAGCTAAGAATTCTTTAGCATAACTAAGGGAGAAGAAAACATCAAGCTATGAAGATTCAGGGATTTTGAGGTGCCTCCATGGGCATATCTCAAAATCAATCTTTACCGATCTATAGCAGCAAGAAATATGAATTATGAGTGAAAACTAGAAGACAAAACACATTAAGAAGCACTATACCATTCTACCATGTCAAGGAATCCATCAACAATCCTTCATCATTCCTCAAAAGCATCTAAGAGGCAGTCCAAAAATCATAACTCAAGTGTATTTTTCAAAGCTCATATGACCAATGTATTAATTCTTCTCTCAAGTTCAGCCTCTTGATTTACAATGAGAACCATGGAATAAATAGGCTTGAGGGAGGAAAACCTCATGGAGCAACTAGCTATCCCATTGGCCAAGTCAAAATATCTAAACTTGTCCTTGAGGCTTTGCAAAGCCCAAGGCACAAAATATCCAATAAAATATCTAAAAAACTGCTAAAAACGGAAATTATATTGACTTTACATGATTTCCCAATGATAAAAATAGCTTAACGCACATTTGGGAAAAACAGATTTTTGGAGTTCAAAAATTACAAAAATACTTCATATTTATGCCTGAAAAAGGTCCCCTGACTTGCTGGATGCAAATGGAAGCCTTTCCGATGTCGAAATGAGGCTCATGATGGCTCGTTGGAAAGCTCTCTGTGTCCTCTTTCCGGCACAAGTGGAATCACCTCAATCTGATCTCTGAAAGTCCCTCAAAACTGTACTTGTGCGCAAAAACCCAGAAAATAGCAGGCTGCTGATATGGCGGGCAGAATGTGCAAAATGAGGCTGTTTTTCGCCAATTTGAGGGGGCGAATGATCTTCAAATGCCCTGGAAATCGCTGGAGACCTGCTCATGGAATTATGGCATCCATCGGTATCATCCTCCTCCCTTGACGACTCATCAAACTGAAATGGCGAATTTATGAGTTTTTGGCCAAAAACCCAAAAAATGCCAAAAAACAAAAAGTTTCCGAAACAGGCCCAAAATTGGCATGCATGACCCTCAAGGGTCCATAGAAACATGCTCTGAAGCTGAAGCCAAAATATCGAGGGCTGATATGCTTTTTGCTTCTTTCCGTGCTAGGCGCCTCTCCTTCAACCTCTTCAATTTTTCTTGTGCTACCTTCAATTTTCGCCTGGCAAACTGATTTAGCTTCTGAAAGTGAAGGGTCCTTTTTCTCTGTAGCTCAAGATCCCTGTTTGCCTTCTCAAGCTTTGTTTCCAAATGCTGGTTAGCCCTCTCAAGCCATGCTTCCTTGTTTTCCTCAATTTCCTGCTCAAAGAGGGTAGTGAGAGGAAAAGCTTCGAATTGAGCTTGTTCTTCTGCTCTCTGTTTCTCCAAGGCTCTTCTAAGCCCGATGGTCCTAGGCCTCTTCCGCCTAGGCTGGTCTTCCTCCTCTTCATCATCAAACTCGCCTATGAGCTCTTCAATTCTTACTTGTGCCTTTTCTGCCTCTTTCTTATACTTGATTGCTCTTGCTTCATGGATAGCTACATGAAACTTCATTTGTTTGTTTTCAACCTCCAAGAAATGGTTGAAATTCCTCGCCCTTTGAAGATATTCTTGTAACACCTCAATTTTCCCTTCTTTGTGAATGAGGAGGTTTTCAAGGATGCGGGCCTCATTATCACTGTCATCGCTTGGGATAGGGATGACAGCTGATTTACCTCCATGCTTGGCACTTTCTCCAACTGCACTTTTGCCTTTGAAGGCCAATCTGGCGCTTTTTCTCCTTGGCAAGCTAGAAGTTGTCCTTTTGGTCAATTTCCTCTTTTTAGGAACAGTTTTGGTCACTGTCAAGGAGGCAGCTTCAGCTTGCTGTCCTTCCTCAACATCCTGTCCAGTTTGTGGCTCAAAAGGCGCTTCAATTGTTTGCCCAACTTGCCGCCGTTCATCAACCTCGTAGGGGCCGGCCGTCGGCCATCAACCTCCAACCGACGTCCCTCAAAATCAGTCGCAAAAGCTCACCGACTTCTTTTTCTCCCTGTGTTTCACTGCCCTCTCCTTCTCCCTGTTGACTTGCCTGCCCAGTGGTCATCTTGAGTTTTTTAGAGGTAGGCCTACTAGAAAAAGGCACTGGGCGATGGACAGGCTGAGTAGGAGACACATGAACAGGAGGGACAGTGGCGAAATCTGCATGGCTAATGAATGAATCCCATGAAACCCCTTTCTTCTCCAGCTGGTGTAAGAAGATAATTTTGATCAAGGAATGATGAAAGAGAGAAGGGATTTGCTGAGGTGGAGCCTTCTTTTGGACAGTAGCTGCCATTTTCTCTATGCTTTTGGACAAAAAGTATGGAAGGTTTAATTGCCTGCTTCTGGTAAAATGCATCAACAAGCGAACATGATAGGCAAAAATTTGGTTAAACCTCCCTTCACAAGTGAAGTATCTCATTATGGCTTTCATCAGCGGAGCATAACTGTCAAGAAGATAGGAGAAGGGGAAAATAGCAGTGATGGTTTCCCTATGTTCAGGTTTGATGAAAGGTTTATAATCCTCCAGATCAAGATGCGCTTGTTTAAACCACTTTTCACCATGATACGGGATCTTGGTAGCCTTGGATACATACCTTGGGGAGATTTTGAAGTCAAAACCTGCTAACTGGAAGTGTTTGTCCTTGAATCTCAAAGCGCACAAATGTGTAAGTGGTGAGAAACTCTTGACTTCTTCTATCCTCTGACAGAAATCAAGACAGCCTACTTCATGGAAATTGAAAAGCACTGATGGGTGAGAATTGATTTCTTCTATGGAGATAGGCTCATATCTCTTATGTGGTCCGCCTTTGTGATCTCGTTTTGGAGGCATTCTGACTTGAAACAAGCTTTGGAAGAGGCAAACTGCCTTCAATGTATGAAAAATGCTCTGCTGGATTGAAACTGGCCACTAGACTGTTTGGATAGTTTAGACAATGTGGTTTTGAATAAAATGTAACAATGCTTCTTTGAATAAGCCACCTCTGCACTCATTAAAAACAACCTTTCAACTCTGGATATACTTCAGCTAGGCAACCTTTTTAACAATGGTACCATGTGTAAAAGATGGGGTAACTGCTTTGTAGATTCCCTGTGCACAGTTTTGAACAATCACCCCTCTTGTGATTTTGTTAGAAGCCAACCTACACTGGTATTTGTGTTTTCAAAACAAAACTCAAATATAAAAACCCTGCTCTTCAGGTCATTCACCTTGAAAAACACCTCTGTCAACAGATTTCTGTAGAGACCATACAGTGGAAAGAAAGGAGACCTTTTGGTTAGGTGAAAAATTAGACCTCTGTGTTTAGGAAAACACCTTTCACTTGTGAATTTTGAGAAATCAATCACCACCTTCGTGCTTCTGGCTTCAATGTTTAAAGTTTCAACCATCAACAACTCTGCCCTTTAGAAAGTGGCTCTGTTCACCTTCAGAAAAACCCTGTTAACAAATCTTCAACATGATACAATATGGTTCCGGTAAAGGCAGACCCAAGTTAGATGTATAACCAATGCACAGTGGTTTTTAGGAAACATACTCTCTGCTTGTGAGTTTGAGAGATCAACATAATACCTGTACCTCTGTCTTAATATTAAATGCAATCACCAAGAACTCTGCCCTTTAGAAAATGGCCATTTTCATTTGTGAAGTTTTAAGAAAACAAACACTGCTTTTGTACCTCTGCCTCCAAAGTTAGAATCCCATCAATGAAATCTTCCCTTCAGTGTACTAGTTATCCTTAGAGTCTCTTTGTCAATCATCTTTTCAAAATGATACAATATGGTGAAAAAGAGGGCAGACCTAGGTTAACAATACACAGTGCTTTATGAGGGACACTTTTTCTTGTGAAGTTAAGAAATCAAACATCACCTGTATACTTCTGCCTCCAATGTTTACATTTAACCACCAACAACTTTGTTTCTCAATATGTTGTTCACCTTTGCAGACCTTTTTTCCAACATACTCACAGTAGTGAAAAATACAGTGAAACAGGGGGGCAGTTTGCTAAAAGGGGTGCTTGTGAGAGAATGCCAACAGTCGCTCTGTTCTTTGAAATCTTTGAGTCACTCTGTTCTTTGAAATCTTTGATGTTAACCAACATACCAAACTCCTTGCTCAAGGAGGCTTTCAACCATTTAACAATTTTGTCCTGTGCAAGTGTACCCTCTCCTCACTGTTTGTATATCAAGCAAATCACCACACATATGTTAAGAATGTAAATCACACAGGTTTGGGGTGATAAATGACAGAGTCTTTTAGAGGACCACAAGCCTTTAAGTTGAAACTGTGTGAGCTTTCCTTTCAAAGAAAGTATGTCATAATTCCTTCCATTGGTTGCATTTCACTGTTTTGACAATGTGGCAATGTGTGGAGGACTGTGAGGACAGTTTCTCTTTTAAAATCAGAACCCTGCCTTTCTATTTAACAAAGTCTTCTTTGTAGTTTCAAAAATGTAAACCTCTGCCTTTCGATGCTTTGAAGTCCTAAGCAGGCTTTCCTCAAACTTAACACCCACCCTTCTTGTCGAAATTTACTGTTTCTCTGTGTATGCTATTTCACTTTAAACAATCCAAAATGGTCAAAACCCTTTTAATAGTGCTCAGTTTCAAACCACGGCACAGAGAGTTTAAATTGGGTTTTTTTTTTAGATTTTCGAGGGAGGAGTCGAAAATACCTTTTAAATTTCGAGGACAAATCCTTTGGAGGAAACTTGAAAAGCACCGGAATCTTCAGAAGCTGCGCGACATTCTTTGTAGTCAGCCCGTCGCGCACAAAAACACAGTGGGTGGCCTGTCGGGTCGACTAGTCGGGCGGTCGGGCGGCCTGTACAGGCACGTCGCGCCACTGTACAGGCACGTCGCGCTGACAAAGGAGATAGTGTAAAAATCGTGCCAGGCACGTCGCGCCAGAACCCAGGCACGTCGCGCAGTTTTTCTGAGTGAAAACTTGTGAATTTTCGACCAGATCTTCTTGCTTGTTTGATGTTGTGGAGGCACGGGGGGAAATTAGTTTTGAAATTGACAATACTTCCCCTATTTGATGTCAATTTAAAACAAACTTCCAACGTTCTTTTCCTTGGAAAAGGAACGTTGGTTCTCAATTCTGTTTTGTTTTAAAACAGTGGGTTTTGTCCTTTAATATATAAAACCAAACATTGGCTCTCACCCCGAGCTTTCAAACCTTGGCAAACAGTCAGCAAACTTCATCACCTCTGCCATTGTTTTTAACAACGTTTGGGGCTATTTCTGATGTAAGGAAACCCACCTTACCACTGTGAAGATAATGCTAAAAAACAACTGTTATGCTTCTAAAAAACAGGGCTTTCTTTGTTAATGTATCTTGACTGGTGCATTGGTCTTCTTATAAAAGAGACATTACAAAAACTCAACTCTGTCCCCTGTTTTGATAATTTAGGTGAAATGTTAAGGAAGAAAAATCATCCAAAAACTGGCAAAAGGCATTTGAAGCTGTTTTATCACTCAACAGGAGATTGCCTGTGCCACTCCAACTTATTAATAATTTCTGCTCTTAGGTGACTTATAATCTTTTCTCCCTGGACTGTAAGCGCCTTCTTGTAGTTGCATGCTTTCACACTATACTCCTCTGCTTTACTCAAAAAGAGATCTTTTAAACTTAATGGCAGGTGACAATGGGGTACCTTTTAACCCTTTTTTTAAAGCAACTACTCCTTGTAGTATCAATGCATGCCTATGTTCAATGTTGTCTCTCTTCCATTTCAGGTACAGTCTGACAGACAGCTCTTTTGAATAGGAGCACCAATACCTTTGCATCATCAGCACTATCATTCACCTGTGTAATGACCTTTATTCAGTTTTTTGGTATCCTTCCACTGCTTTCTTGTATCAATCAGTTTCAACAACCTGCAATGGCTTTGGCCATCTACTCATGCATGGAGGAGGCTTTTCATCAGGTAAGGTGTCCGAAGGCTTTTTGACCACTATGTTTGACACAGCCTTTATCTGAATGTGATGGTAAGTGAACTTCTTGAAAAACATCAAATTTAGCATCTCTTTTTGCAAACATCACTGTATTTCAGAAGAAACCTTAGCCACAGTGACACTGTTTATCTGCACTACTCTAAAGGTGACTGGAATATCATCATGTGTTTTGGTCATCTCATGACAAACCATTTGAAGGATAATCTCTGTAATTATGGAGGTCAGTGTCTTTTGAGAAAACAAGAACTTTCCTTCTGCCTATGTAATGGCATTGGTTAACAGCATCTATTCCATTTGATCTTGTGGATAAGCAGGGTACTTATGATTTGGAATTTTCACCAATGACATGCCTTTCTTCATTCAACAATTCTCATGATTTGAAAGCTTCAGATGACCTCCTTTATCAGACCAGACTCTTTTTCCTAGCATATTCCAAACTCTGTTCCTGTTATGACCATTACTCAAATTCATAAAACCTGGAGATATTGTTCACTGTTCAATACAAAGCAAACCTGGACCCTTGCAATCATCTAAGTCAATATTTGCCCGCGCCCTCTGCTTATGGATGAAGGAGGCGCCCTAACCCTCTGCTTGTAAATGAAGGAGGTTCTGGGCCTTGAAAATTTACCAGTTTGCTGAGACAGTGATGACCTTTTCTTACTGTGATTTTCATGCTGAAAAGAGCTGTAAAGTCCAGATGAGTAGCTTTCTATTTTGCAGACATATCTAAAGGCTCAAGTTACACTTAGAAGCAGCTGTTCCTCTAACTGTAAACTCAAACATTTACTCCATGAGATGAAATATATTTCCTGCCTTTGTAGAACCATAGAACACTGTGAAAAACCTAATAGTCAGCTTGAGATTGGATTTTATGCAGTGCTGAGATCTAGGGGATGTGAGTGGCGCGACTTAGGGCTGTTTGTCAATTTCATTTGCAAAGTAAGAGGTCAGTCATGGAAGGTCTGTTGCAGATGGAGGCTTTTTGGCTTTTTGAGGATTGCCAAGGGTGAAATGTCTTAAAACGCCACTTCCTAACATAGGGGAGACTTTTTGAAACAGATGTGGATTTGCTTTTTAAAGCTGATGGGCAGACCAATAAGGTTGAAGCTAGATAGGATTGTGATAAGGAGGTTTTGATTTTGACATGGGCGAACTGAAAAGGTAGAAAGGTGAAAAAAGTTTTAGGAGGGTTTTCTTGATGACATATTGACATAAGGAAATCAGTTTCAAGAAAACTCAGCTGTAGATATAGTCATCACTAACATGTTTAGTTACTGATGGCTAACAGTGGCTCCATTTGGGGAGGGCAGCTCCTCGTCAGGAGGTGTCCAGAATTCAGATTTTTGGCTTATGAAGAACAGTGCCTTATCCATTGGCGCAAAATTTACCCTTCTCTTGATGTTATTTCTGAGAAATGACAGCATGGTTAACATCAATGATACTTCTACCTACCCCACTATCTTTCCTAACATTTTTCCTTCTCTTTGGCGCATTTGAGCTAGCAGCCTTTTGACAATGCATATTTTTCTTTTTGCAAAATGAACCTATCTATTTCTACTCTTATATCTGCCGGGAGTTCAGATTAAGCTGATGAACTCCTTCAATTCTCTACCTAAAACTAGATCGACTGTCAAGATTAAACAGTTTGACAGGATTTCATTCTCTAATCTACAACATGAAATTCAAAAATGATCAAATCAGGATTAGGCAGTCTGATTTGTCATGCATTTGCGGCATAAAAGACAAGCTGCACACAAATGTTATTCTGCAACAAAGGAAACTAGACAAGCGGGCTAAGATGTACAATGTGTTTTTCATCCCTTGCTTCTCTCTTTGGTTCTGTTTTAGGCATGTGGAACCAGAATCTCTCCCTAATCTAAGCTCTGTGATAAGTCAATCTTACACAATGTTGACTATCTTGACACTCACTAACTTATCAGCAAATAAATTTAAACATGCTCAGCTATGATTAGGCTAGATAGCCGAACAAGACATTGAAGTACTAGTAGCGGCATTTAGACTTGCTCGCTTTCCGAAAGACTATTTTTTGGAACATGGGGCCTTTGTTCTGTCTTCACTTGCCCTCTTTTCTGCTTTTTACTGTTTTTTGACTTTCCTATCTTTTACTGTTTTTTACTTTTCTATTTTTTCAATATTTCAAACAATGGTATGTACAATGACTGAAAGTATTTCAAACTCAAAAATGGAGCTCCTGACAAAAATAATGTTTCAATGTCCTGCCATTCACAGGACCCCCAAAAATTTCAGTCCCATCAGGTTCTTGCAAGAAGAAAGCATTATTTCCACTGACTGAACTGATGATGTAAGGCCCTTTCCATAAATTTTCAAACTTGCCATGTTTACCTTTATCTTCTCTTCTAGAATCCCATTTTAAAACTTTATCTCCAATCTGAAAGTCATTTTCCTTAGTTCTCCTGTCAAAAATCTGTTTTATTTTGTCTTGTGCTAACTGAGCCCTTTGGTAAACTTCTTCTCTGGTTTGTTCTAAATGGATAGTCTGATTTACTCTCCTTTGCATGTCATTTTCTTCTATTTGGACTTCTTGTAACAGTTTCATTACTGGAACTCCTAGAGAGGATGGGAAAATGGCGTCTAGACCATAAACTAACTGGTAAGGAGACATACCTATGGATTTTTTGGTGGTTAATCGATCAGCCCATAGGGCGTGTACTAATTTCCCATGCCATGCTTTTTGATTTTGTTCAAGAAGTTTTTTTATTATGTTGACTAGGCTTTTGTTAGAAGACTCGGCTAGACCATTACCTTGAGGGTAATAGGCTGTGGAATGTCCTAACGAAATATGATATTTGTGACAGAAGTCTATCATTTTCTTGGAGGAGAAGGCGGCGGCGTTATCTGTAATGATCTTCCTGGGACAGCCAAATCTAGATAGGATATTGTTTTCTAGGAACGAAATGATGACTGAATCAGTAGCATTCCGGGAAGGTATGGCTTCTATCCATTTGGTAAAGTAATTAGTGGCTGTGAGAATCCATTTATGTTGGGCAGATGAGGAGGGATGAATTTCTCCAATGAAATCTAAACCCCATTGCTGGAAGGGTCCTTCTACTATAATGGGATGTAAGGGCAAAGGTAAAAGCTTTTTCTTGCCATCAAAAATTTGACATTTATGGCATGTCATAACTAGTTTGTGAGTGTCAGGAAACAAGGTAGGCCAATAATAACCGGCTCTAAGGATTTTTTTCGCAGTGGTTTTCCATTAGAGATGGCCTCCACATTCCCCTTCATGCATTTCCCGCATAATTTTCTCTGCGTCAGACTCAAGCAAACATTTAAGCAGCATACCAGTAGGATTTTTCCAATATAGAGAACTATCTATAATGCAAAACTTTAAAGATTTTTGTTTGAGGAATCTTGCTTTTGTTTTTGATAAAGTTGGAGGGGCATTCATATAAGTTAATACATAAAGAATGTCTGCATACCAAGGTGAGTCCAAAAATATTTGACTGATAGGGGGAAGTGCGCACTCTTCCTGTTCTTCTAAGGTATCGACAAAATTTATATCTAAAGCTTGGAGGTTGGTTTCAGCCATTAGTCTTGCGAGTCCTTGTCCTTTAACCAGTTTGGTAGGCCGGATTTCTAAGTCATATTCTAGGATGATGGCAATCCACTTTCCTCTTTTACCATCAGGATCTTGGTTCAGAATGTCCTTGACAACAGTATTAGGAACAAAAGCTATGACATGAGAATGCAAGATGTAAACTCGGAAATCCTTTAGTGCTTTTACCAATGCGAATGCCTGTTTCTCCATGATGTTATATTTCAAGGGAGCATCTCTTAGGGACTTGCTAAAAAAGGCAATGGGTTGCTCTTGCCCAGCTGCATTCTTTTGCAACAACACCGCAGCTATTGTATGTTCTGAGGCAAATGAAAAAATGTAAAAATCTTTGGTAAAGTCAGGGCTTATTAATACAGGTGTTTCAGTTAAGGCCCTTTTAATTAGTTCAAAAGATTTTTTGGCTTCTAAAGTCCATTTAACCCCGACCTCCTTTCTTAACATATTTGTGATCTCTTTCAGGAGCTCAGCAAGGTTTGGGATGAATCTTCTCAAGAAATTTATCTTGCCGATAAAGGACTGTAACTCCTTTATGTTTCTGGGGTGACTTATCTGTAGGATTCCTTCGATTCTTTGGGGGTCTATTTTAATTCCTTCTTCCGAAATAATGTGACCTAGGAGTTTCCCTTCTTCTAGACCGAAGAGAGTTTTCTTGGGGTTTAGGGATAACCCATACTTTCTGCATTTGTTGAAAACTTTTCTTAAGTGTACTAGGTGTTCTTCATCTGATTTAGAATATACTGTTATATCGTCAAGATATATGACTATAAAAACACCTATGTCTTCTGAGAAGGCTATGTCCATGGCTCTTTGAAATGTGGCGCCAGCATTCATCAGTCCAAAAGGCATTTTAACGTACATAAAAGTGCCCCAAGGGGTGGTGAAAGTTGTCTTATGTTGATCGGTAGGATAAACCAATACTTGGTTATAACCAGAAAAACCATCAAGTAATGAGATTCTTTTAGCGCCTACTACCTTCTGTAGTATGTGGTCCATTTTGGGCAGAGGGTAGTTATCTTTCAGACATGCCCTATTCAAGTTTCGGAAATCTATGCAGAGTCTAATTTCACCATTCTTTTTCCTAACTGATACTAAATTTGAGACCCACTCAGAGTATCAGAGAGATACTATTATCCCGGCATCATACATCTTTTTAATTTCCTTTTCAACCAATGGTAATAATACTGGGTTTATCCTCCTTAACTTTTGTTTAAAAGGTTTTTGATTTTCTTTGAGGGGAATTTTATGTTGAATGATGCTGGTGTCATATGATTTTAAATCTTGGTACCCCCATGCAAACACATCTTTAAATTCTTTGAATAGATTTATGTACCTTTGTTTTATGTTAGGTGGGAGAGTTTTGGATAGTTTAATGTTTTTTGGCTCTTCTGGGCTTCCTATGTTGTATTCCTCTATGTCATCCTCTGTGGATTCCATTTTAGGCTTTTTGGCCACATCATTAAAGTCAAACAATTCTTCTAAAGGTGCGAGCCCTCTGGGTATGGTGTCATTCTCACAGTGTAAGACTTCGAGTTCTCTTTGGTCAATGTCTTCTTCTATCTCTCTATCACATGGATGGTCTACCAGATTTAGATTTGTCCACAAAGGTAGATTTAATTCTGGATCTTGACTTAGGCTGGGTTTCCTTTCTCCATCTCCTGAGTCTGTTTTGGTTATTTCAAACTCATTCCTAGATTGGAGGAAATCATCAATTTGATCATCATCTTGGAACACTTGCCAATGGTCAAGATTATCTGGTATAGTAGGGCGGTGTTTCACTTGAATGTCATATTGCTCATTCATACATGGTATTGGGCTATTGCTTGCAGCAAAGGCGAGCTCATTTGCCAGACTGTTTTGAATCCTAGGGATATAGGTGAGTTCATATTTTTCAAAAGTTTTAAGGATATCCAAAGCTGCATTCCTATATTCTCTCAGTCTTGGGTTCTTTGCTGAATATTCACCTTTGATTTGCCTGATTACAATCTCAGAGTCTCCTTGGGCTGATATTCTATTGGCGCCCAAGTCTTTGAGCATATGCAGACCGATGAGAAGGGCTTCATATTCCGCAATGTTATTAGTACATTGGAACTCTAATCTAAAAGAATGACCTTCCTTAGTATTGTGTATCCAGATGCCTGCTCCTGAACCTGTCTTGCCACAAGAACCATCAAAGCTTATACTCCAAAGAGTTTCCTTTTCATACATGATACTAAGCTGCTTTTCTGGTTTCTTGGGACTTTGGTCATCAATTTCTTCATCCAGCAATGGTTTGGACATGTCTTCGTTTTCTTTTATCAGCTTGTTTATACCACCTTCATTGTATAGGATAAAAGAATCTAAATTGGAATGAATGGAATAGATGGGGGTATTGTTTGGCTTATCTCTGTTGCTAACCATGTATTTCATGCGAGTTTCTCGGTATAACCTCCTATTTTGGTTGAAAACTGGGATAGTAGCGAATGACATATCCATTTGAAGGCTACCTTGTATTTTGGCAGCCCATGCTCTTGATAATAGCATTCCATACTTGGGTGTGATGTCGGCCACTACTACATCCATGACTAAGTTTTTGGCTGGTAGTTGTGTTAGGGCAAAATCTAGATTTTTTATCAGACCTAAACATTTGACCTGACTCGAGTCAAAAGAATACAGGTTTTTGTAAGGTTGGGTCACTTCCAGTCCTAGGTTTTCCATGACTGCTTTAGGCATGAGGTTATGGGAGGCACCAGAATCTAACATGGCATTATGTAATATTTTGTCCCGGATGTTTAAGCTTATGTAGAAAGGAGAAATAGATCCTTCTTGATATTCACCTTCTACCTTAGGGCCAAACAAAAGCTCAGGTTTGTCGTCAGTTAGATTCAAGGTATCAGCCTTGTTCTCTAGGTCAAATACTTTGAAGATTTGAGATCTATACCTATCTATAGTTACTAGCTCTGTAAGGGGTATGGTAATTTTTACTTTGGAAATTTCCCCTTCGAAGCTAAAAGGAATAGGTAGTTTGGGCAGATTTTTTTCAGCTTTCTCAGACATAACCCTTTCTATGTTCTTAATTTGCTGACTTTGGCTTGGGACTTCTTTTGATACAGTCAACTTTGGGGTTTCTGTAGAGGTACTAGGAATATCTGAGCTAATACTTGTCTGAATGGCCTTACCTTTGTTTTGATCAGTCTTTCGGGCACTAATCTTGCTATTATCCATGGTCTCATTTAGGATTTTATCAAAGATTTTGGTATGGCCAGGGCTATTATTTTTGGAATGGTTTTGATTTTTTCTGCTCCTAAGATTATACTGCCGGTGAGCTTCTATTATGGCATTTTGAAAGTCTAAGGCAGGATCGTCGAGATCTTCATAGTTGGTCTCATCCTGATTAGGAGAACATAGCTCTTGTTCTTCTGCAGTAAGGTATACCTCGCTTTCATTATCAGACCCTACGAGATTTAGATGACGTTCATCAAGAGGTTCTGAGTCCCTATCATCTTCTTCCACATAATTTTCATTGAATGGTGGCCTAATCTGTTGGTCATTTTCCCTTGGTCTGTTTTGGGGCTGTTCCCTCCTAAAGTTTTGGTTTCGGTTTCTGATTGGAGGGTTTGGCTGGTTGTCCCTAACAGGAGCTTTTTCATTTATCTTTTCCCACATTTTAGCCATGGATTTGACTAGGTCATCTATTCTAGGATCTAGGGAAGGTGATGAAGTGGAGACCTCATCTCTATATGTGACCTTTCTCTCTGATCTAGTTCTAGCTCTTTTTTCAGCTAAGTTGGCATCTGCTTTTATAGCTATTTGTTGCATTTCCTCCAAGGTAGGGGGATCCTTATCTCTCAGATGATATGTCATGTCCGGATCAAAACCCTCAGGAAATTTTGCCAAAGATAAACCAAGTGGAGGTTTGAAATGAGGTGGGAGGGAGTTATATACACTGTTGAACCTAGTACAGTAAGCTTGGACACTTTCCCCATTTTCCCGTTTTAGATTGTTATATTCTGACAGGATTTGAATGGGGTTTCTTCGGATTTCCCACCTATTTCTGAAAACTTGATGTAGTTCCGGGATATCATGGATACTGTTTGGAGCTAAGCTTTTGAACCATGCTTTGGGTTCACCACCAAGACTTTGGGCGAATATTCTCATTCTGACAGTCTCGTCTTGTACCTCTAGGTATTCATAAGCATCAGTCATCCTACTTATATGCTGTTGAGGTGTGGTGGTGTCTTCTCCGGTAAAGTGTGGGATCTTGTCTTGATATTTGTTTGGGAGAGGAGCTAAAGGTGGTGGCAACACCAAAGGTGCGTACCAAGCTGCCATGACTGGAGCTAATGGATGATGTACAAGATGAGGACTAGTAGGCTGAAATGAAGTGGTTTTAACAGTGGTGGTTTGACCAAGTGTAGCGGATGAACTTGGACTAGTGATCTGGTTTTGAGCAGATCTGGGATGATAGGAGCCAAATTGATAAAGAAGCTGGAAATCAGGAGGAGTGGTGGGTGAAGCTTCTCTAATAGGACTCTGTGGTGGGTTTAGGGGTTCAAGATCGTCGAAGTTTATCTTACTATATGATTTACTTTGGGGAAGAGCTTGTGATGACTCTAGTTCCGAAGGTGAATCTAGAAGGATATTGCGAGTTTTAGGTACAGATCTTGTTCTACGGATGGATCTATCGGTAGCTAGATGATCAGTTTCGGAAGCTTGCCACAGAATCTTTTCTGGGTCATCTACTATGATAGGGGGATTTGGGTCTGGATGGGATCTGGTATTGATTCTTCGTGAAGCCAGATTTTAGATCCAGAGCTTAGAGAGAATGATATTGATGAATGTTTTGGATGAGTGATTTCTCTAAAGTTATACTAAGGCGAAGGATGGTCAAAAATAGAAGGGATGGATTAGTGGAGTCGCCAGGTGGAAATGGGTTGTTTTTGTGAAGATAGCTATGGTCCACCACCAGTAACTAATCTGAGAATGTTTTGGATTTTCTGAATTTATGTGCAGCCTATGGTTTGTTAAAGTATCCTAGATTTGTTTCAACACTTTGCTAGGGTGATGAGAATAAAAAAGAGTTTACTCTAAAAATGGGTCTATGGGCTGCTTGCTTGTTTATGGTACCTAAAGGACCAAAGAGTCTTATAAAAGTTTGCTGGACTATTATGTACTCAGTGTCTTACCATCTCCCGCTATGTTAGTGAGTGATGGGATAGGTCTTATCGGATAGTAGCCTAGAGTTTGGTGAAATAGTAAGGCTTACTAGAAGTTAGCGGAGTCGCCAGGTGGAAAATTGGTTGTTATGAGATATATTTGTATGGTCCACCACCAATACTATTAAAAACCAATCTAAAGGAGTTTTTTGTGGTTTTTTCTGAGTTTTATGTGCAGCCAAGGTTTGGAAGAGTTTCCTATAACTGACTCATCATTTTGCTAAGATGGTGAAAGAGCTATTTTCTACTCCTCAAACAATCTCTAAGTTTACTAAGCTTGATTGAGACTTCGGGAGTTACTAAGTTGTACTTAGATTGCCACTAACTCGGAAGGTCCTACTGTGAGTGTCACTATGTTAGTGAGCAGTGGGATAAGTCAATCAGATAGTATTCTTAAAGGCTTCTAAAGATGAGGGAAACTAAGCTTTTAATCACTCAGCGTCCCACCGTGATCGCCATTATGTTAGTGAGGCGATGAGGTGGCTAAATCGGATGGAATTCTAAAATTTAGCAAGGTAGTAAGGCCTACTAGAGGCTAGTGGAGTTGCCAGGTGGATTTTTAGTTGTTTTGAGGTATATGTGTATGGTCCACCACCAGTACTGACAAAAACCAATCTAAGGGAGTTTTTTGGGGTTTTTCTGAGTTTTATGTAGTTCTAAGGTTTGGAAGAGTTTCCTATAACTGACTCATCATTTTGCTAGGATGGTGAGACAACCAGATTCTACTTTTCTAAGTTTGAATGAGATTTTGAGAGTTCCTAAGGGATACCTAGGACGTTTTGACTCAAAGTCCCACCGTGATCGCCATTATGTTAGGGTCCCGTGATTTGGCCGATTGGCTAGCCAAATGATGATGTAACATCAAACCAAGCTTTGGAGCCCAAGGACCTAGCCTTCCTGGACTCAGAGAGGGCTCTCTCTATAAGTGCAAAAGATGTCGGTGTGTTTACTTGCGATGTTCTGATATTAGGCTAGTTATGAAGTTTGTTTTTGGTTTTTTTAGTTTTTAAGTTTGTGAGGGATGAAACTGATCAAATACATAAACTGGATAACAAGATGTAGATAAATTGGGCTATGGGTTCAAACAGGTCGAGGAAGCTATGAAGTGATGATGTAAAGCTGCTGTAGGGCCGATTTGATTCACAGTAGAAGGGATATCTGGGAAAAATGGATTAAATGGACAATAAGTTGGTGAAAGACAAGGGATTTCAAGTGAAAACTAGTTAATAACAGACATAAACATGTAATAGCAAGCCATTGATCATGTTAGGAATAACTATAAGCTAATCAATACATAGAAATCAAACATTCCAGCCATACATAGAGGTATAAGACCCTCTAACTTCGGGAAAAGGCTATCAGACTTTGGGGAAAACACATGAGACAAACTAACAACTCATAAACTATGCCGGAACGCCTAAACATAATCTCTAAGTCATTGGGCACTTGGAAAAATAAGTTTTCATAGTTTTAGGCAAAGGGCTAGATCGGGACTAGGCCTCCTTGGTTCAACAAAATGATCAACAAATCAGTCAAAGAGAAAGTTTTATGGACAAAACTATGGGCAGCTGATAGGTAGGTAGGGAAAACCATACATCCTACTCAACATACATGGAACTGATGAATAAAACTTAGCAACAATACCTTAGGTTACTAAAGAGCAGCTAAGAATTCTTTAGCATAACTAAGGGAGAAGAAAACATCAAGCTATGAAGATTCAGGGATTTTGAGGTGCCTTCATGGGCATGTCTCAAAATCAATCTTTACTGATCTATAGCAGCAAGAAAAATGAAATATGAGTGAAAACTAGAAGACAAAACAACATTAAGAAGCACTATACCATTCTACCATGTCAAGGAATCCATCAACAAGCCTTCAACATTTCTCAAAAGCATCCAAGAGGCAATCCAAACATCATAACTCAAGTGTATTCTTCAAAGCTCATATGACCAATGCATTAATTCTTCTCTCAAGTTCACCGATTTGCTAAATGAGAACCATGGAATAAATAGGCTTGAGGAAGGAAAACCTCATGGAGCAACTAGCTATCCCATTGGCCAAGTCAAAATATCTAAACTTGTCCCCGAGGCTTTGCAAAGCCCAAGGCACAAAATATCCCATAAAATATCTAAAAAACCTGCTAAAAAAACGGAAATTATATTGACTTTACATGATTTTCCCATGATAAAAATAGCTTAACGCACATTTGGGAAAAGCAGATTTTTGGAGTTCAAAAATTACAAAAATACTTCATATTTATGCCTGAAAAAGGTCCCCCGACTTGCTGGATGCAAATGGAAGCCTTCCCGATCCTGAAATGAGGCTCATGATGGCTCGTTCGAAAGCTCTCTGTGTCTGCTTTCCGGCGCAAGTGGAATCACCTCAATCTGATCTCTGAAAGTCCCTCAAAACTGTACCTATGCGCAAAAACCCAGAAAATAGCAGGCTGCTGATATGGCGGGCAGAATGTGCAAAATGAGGGCATTTTTCGCCAATTTGAGGGGGCGAATGATCTCCAAATGCCCTGAAAATCACTGGAGACCTACTCATGGAATTATGGCATCCATTGGTATCATCCTCCTCCCTTGAAAACTCATCAAACTGAAATGGCGAAATTATGAGTTTTCGGCCAAAAACCCAAAAAATGCCAAAAAACAAAAAGTTGTCGAACAAGGCCCAAAATTGGCATGCATGACCCTCAAGGGTCCATAGCAACATGCTCCGAAGCTGAGGCAAAAATATCAAGGGATGATATGCTTTTTGCTTCTTTCCGTGCTAGGCACCTCTCCTTCAACTTCTTCAATTTCTCTTGTGCTACCTTCAATTTTCGCCTGGCAAATTGATTTAGCTTCTGAAAGTGAAGAGTCCTTTTTCTCTGTAGCTCAAGATCCCTGTTTGCCTTCTCAAGCTTTGTTTCCAAATGCTGGTTAGCCCTCTCAAGCCATGCTTCCTTGTTTTCCTCAATTTCCTGCTCAAGGAGGGTAGTGAGAGGAAAAGCTTCGAATTGAGCTTGTTCTTCTGCTCTCTGTTTCTCCAAGGCTCTCCTAAGCCCGATGGTCCTAGGCCTCTTTCGCCTAGGTTGGTCTTCCTCCTCTTCATCATCAAGCTCGCCTATGAGCTCTTCAATTCTTACTTGTGCCTTTTCTTCCTCTTTCTTATACTTGATCGCCGTAGCCTCATGAATGGCTGCATGATACTTCATTTGTTTGTTTTCAACCTCCAAGAAGTGGTTGAAATTCCTCGCCCTTTGAAGATCTTCTTGTAACACCTCAATTTGCCCTTCTTTGTGAATGAGGAGGTTTTCAAGGATGCGTGCCTCATTGTCACTGTCATCACTTGGGATAGGGATGACAGCTGATTTACCTCCATGCTTGGCACTTTCTCCAACTGCACTTTTGCCTTTGAAGGCCAATCTAGCGCTCTTTCTCCTTGGCAAGCTAGAAGTTGTCTTTTTGGGCAATTTCCTCTTTTTAGGAACAGTTTTGGTCAGCATCGAGAGGCGGCTGGCTCTTGTCTTTCCCTCAATATCATCCGGTTGGCTCAGGCGCCTCGGGTGTTTGCCCAACTATGCTTGTTCATCGACACAGCCAGGCTATTCTTTGCTCATCAACCTCCAACTACTGCTGTCCCTCAAAATCTGGCTGCTGCTGCTCACTGCCTTCTTTTTCTCCCTGTGGTTCACTGCCCTCTCCTTCTCCCTGTTCACTTGGCTGCCCAATGGTCATCTTGAGTTTTTTAGGGGTAGGCCTACTAGATAAAGGCATTGGGCGATGGACAGGCTGAGTAGGAGACACATGAACAGGAGGGACAGTGGCGAAATCGGCATGGCTAATGAATGAATCCCATGAAACCCCTTTCTTCTCCAGCTGGTGTAAGAAGATAATTTTGATCAAGGAATGATGAAAGAGAGAAGGGATTTGCTGAGGTGGAGCTTTCTTTTGGACAGTAGCTGCCATTTTCTCTATGCTTTTGGACAAAAAGTATGGAAGGTTTAATTGCCTGCTTCTGGTAAAATGCATCAACAAGCGAACATGATAGGCGAAAATTTGGCTAAACCTCCCTTCACAAGTGAAATATCTCATTATGGCTTTCATCAGCGGAGCATAACTGTCAAGAAGATAGGAGAAGGGGAAAATAGCAGTGATGGTTTCCCTATGTTTAGGCTTGATGAAAGGTTTATAATCCTCCAGATCAAGATGCGCTTGTTTAAACCACTTTTCACCATGATACGGGATCTTGGTAGCCTTGGATACATACCTTGGGGAGATTTTGAAGTCAAAACCTGCTAACTGGAAGTGTTTGTCCTTGAATCTCAAAGCGCACAAATGTGTAAGTGGCGAGAAACTCTTGACTTCTTCTATCCTCTGACAGAAATCAAGACAGCCTACTTCATGGAAATTGAAAAGCACTGATGGGTGAGCATTGATTTCTTCTATGGAGATAGGCTCATATCTCTTATGTTGTCCGCCTTTGTGATCTCGTTTTGGAGGCATTCTGACTTTGAAACAAGCTTTGGAAGAGGCAAACTGCCTTTACTATATGAAAAATGCTCTGCTAGATTGAAACTGGCCACTACACTGTTTGGATAGTTTAGACAATGTGGTTTTGAATAAAATGTAATAATGCTTCCTTGAATAAGCCACCTCTACACTTCTTAAAAACAGTCCTTCAACTCTGGATACACTTCAGCTATGTAACCTTTTTAACAATGGTACCGTGTGTAAAAGACGGGGTAACTGCTTTGTAGATTCTCTGTGCACAGTTTTGAACAATCACCCTCTTGTGACTTTGTTAGAGGCCAACCTACACTGTTATTTGTGTTTTCAAAACAAAACTCGAATATAATAACCCTGCTCTTCAGGTCATTCACCTTGAAAAATACCTCTGTCAACAGATTTCTGTAGAGACCATACAGTGGAAAGAAAGGAGACCTTTTGGTTAGGTGAAAAATTAGACCTCTGTGTTTAGGAAAACACCTTTCACTTGTGAATTTTGAGAAATCAATCACCACCTTTGTGCTTCTGGCTTCAATGTTTAAAGTTTCAACCATCAACAACTCTGCCCTTTAGAAAGTGGCTCTGTTCACCTTCATAAAAATCCTGTTAACAAATCTTCAACATGATACAATATGGTTTCGGTAAAGGCAGACCCAAGTTAGATGTATAACCAATGAACAGTGGTTTTTAGGAAACATACTCTCTGCTTGTGAGTTTAAGAGATCAACATAATACCTGTACCTCTGTCTTAATATTAAATGCAATCACCAAGAACTCTGCCCTTTAGAAAGTGGCCCTTTTCATTTGTGAAGTTTTAAGAAAACAAACACCGCTTTTGTACCTCTGCCTCCAAAGTTAGAATCCCATCAATGAAATCTGCCCTTCAGTGTACTAGTTATCCTTAGAGTCTCTTTGTCAATCAGCTTTTCAAAATGATACAATATGGTGAAAAAGAGGGCAGACCTAGGTTAACAATACACAGTGCTTTATGAGGGACACTTTTTCTTGTGAAGTTAAGAAATCAAACATCACCTGTATACTTCTGCCTCCAATGTTTACATTTAACCACCAACAACTTTGTTTCTCAATATTATGTTCACCTTTGAAACTTTCTGTCAACAAATCTTCAGAATAATACAATATAGTGCAAGGAAAAAGGCAGACCTAGTTTAGGTGTAAAATCAATGCATAGTGTTTTTAGGAAAACCACCTTTTTGCTTGTGAATTTCAAAGGTCAACACTACACCTGTACCTCTGTCTCCAATGTTTAGAATTCAACTATTAACAACCTCTACCCTTCTTTTGTCCCGTAGAGAGTGGCCCTGCACCTTTGGAAAATCTCTGTTTAATAACTCTTCACAGTAGTGACAAAAACAGTGAAAAAGGGGTAGTTTTCCAAAAGGTGTGCTTGTGAGAGAATGCCAACAATCACTCTATTTTTGACAAATTTGATGTCAACCAACACCTATCTCGGAGGAGGCTTTCAAACATTCAGCAATTCTGTCCTGTGCAAGTGTGCCTTCTTTGCACTGTTTGCATATTAAGCAAAACACCACACATATACTACGAATGCCAATACACAGGTGTGGGGTGCTGCTTTTGTTTTTAACAATAATGGCAAGGTCCAGGGTTTTTAAACATTCTTGTCATTTATCAACATCTTGAAAATTGATGGGGGAGCATATAAAATACCTCAAATTTTGATGGACGCCCACTTGAAGGGATGAAAGAAACGCTGGACACTCTGGACAGCTGCGCGGCAACCTTTGGAGAAAACCCGTCGCGCAGAAAAGCTTGTCGGGTCGGCCTGTCGTGTGGTCGGGCGACCTTGTACAGGCACGTCGCGCCAACGTACAGGCACGTCGCGCCGACAAAGAGTTCTGTGCAAAATTCCGCCCAGGCACGTCGCGCCAAAACCCAGGCACGTCGCGCTACCTCTGCACAGTGTATACTTGTGAATTTTCGACCGGATTTTCTCGCCTTGGTGTTGGAGAGGCGCGGGCGTGATTTTAGTTTTGAAATTGAAAATATTTTCCCTCAACTTCATTCCTTTATATCAATTCAAAACAAGCCTTTAACGGCCTCAAACTTTAGGAAATGAATTTTGGTTTCTTTTGACTCTGTTTTGTCTTAAAACAGTGGGTTTGTCATTTTAATATACCAACCCGAACATTGGCTCTCACCCCGAGCTTTCAAACCTTGGCAATCAGTCAACAAACTTCATCACCTCTGCCATTGTTTTTAACAACGTTTGGGGCTATTTCTGATGTAAGGAAAACCCACCTTACCACTGTGAAGATAATGCTAAAAAACAACTGTTATGCTTCTGAAAAACAGGGCTTGCTTTGTTAATGTATCTTGACTGGTGCATTGGTCCTTTTATAAAAGAGACATTGCAAATACTCAACTCTGTCCCCTGTTTTGATAATTTAGGTGAAATGTTAAGGAAGAAAAGTCATCCAAAAACTGGCAAAAGGCATTTGAAGCTATCTTATCACTCAACAGGAGATTGCCTGTGCCATTCCAACTTGTTAATAATTTATGCTCTTAGATGACTTATAAGCTTTTCCCTAGACTGTAGTGCCTTCTTTAGGTTACATTCTTTCACACTATACTTCACTGTTTACTCAAAAGAATCTCCTTCAGACTTCTGGGCAAGGGACAGTGGAGTACTGTTTTAACCATTTCCTTTAAAGAAACTGCTCCTTGTGGTATCAATGCATGCATATGTTCAATGTTGTCTCCCTTCCACTTCAGGTACAGTCTGACAGACAGCTCTTTTGAATAGGAGCACCAATACCTTTGCATCATCAGCTCTATCATTCACCTATGCAATGACCTTTATTCAGTTTTTTGGTATCCTTCCACTGCTTTCTTGTATCAATCAGTTTCAGCAACCTGCAATAGCTTTGGCCATCTGCTCATATATGGAGGAGGATCTTCATCAGGTAAGGTGTCCGAAGGCTTTTTGACCACTATGTTTGACACAACCTTTATCTGAATGTGATGGTAAGTGAACTTCTTGAAAAACATCAAATTTAGCATCTTGTTTTGCAAACATCACTGTATTTCAGAAGAAACCCTAGCCACAGTGACACTGTTTATCTGCACTACTCTAAAGGTGACTGGAATATCATCATGTGTTTTGGTCATCTCATGACAAACCATTTGAAGGATAATCTCTGTAATTATGGAGGTCAGTGTCCTTTGAGAAAACAAGAACTTCCCTTCTGCCTGTGTAATGGCACTGGTTAACAGCATCTATTCCATTTGATCTTGTGGATAAGCAGGGTACTTATGATTTGGAATTTTCACCAATGACATGCCTTTCTTCATTCAACAATTCTCATGATTTGAAAGCTTCAGATGACCTCCTTTATCAGACCAGACTCTTTTTCCTAGCATATTCCAAACTCTGTTCCTGTTATGACCATTACTCAAATTCATAAAACCTGGAGATATTGTTCACTGTTCAATACAAAGCAAACCTGGACCCTTGCAATCATCTAAGTCAATATTTTCCCGCGCCCTCTGCTTATGGATGAAGGAGGCGCCCTAACCCTCTGCTTGTAAATGAAGGAGGTTCTGGGCCTTGAAAATTTACCAGTTTGCTGAGACAGTGATGACCTTTTCTTACTGTGATTTTCATGATGAAAAGAGCTGTAAAGTCCAGATGAGTAGCTTTTTGTTTTGCAGACATATCTAAAGGCTCAAGTTACACTTAGAAGCAGCTGTTCCTCTAACTGTAAACTCAAACATTTACTCCATGAGATGAAATATACTTCCTGTCTTTGTAGAACCATAGAACACTGTGAAAAACCTAATAGTCAGCTTGAGATTGGATTTTATGCAGTGCTGAGATCTAGGGGATGTGAGTGGCGTGACTTAAGGCTGCTGATCAATTTCATTTGCAAAGTAAGAGGTCAGTCATGGAAGGTCTGTTGCAGATGGAGGCTTTTTTGGCTTTTTGAGGATTGCCAAGGGTGAAATGTCTTAAAACGCCACTTCCTAACATAGGGGAGACTTTTTGAAACAGATGTGGATTTGCTTTTTAAAGCTGATGGGCAGACCAATAAGGTTGAAGCTAGATAGGATTGTGATAGGGAGGTTTTGATTTTGACATGGGCGAACTGAAAAGGTAGAAAGGTGTAAAAGTTTTAGGAGGGTTTTCTTGATGACATATTGACATAAGGAAATCAGTTTCAAGAAAACTCAGCTGTAGATATAGTCATCACTAACATGTAAAAAAAACTGATGGCTAACACTATGGAGAGTCTCTGGAGATCCTAGAAGTAAGGAAATTAATGAAGAAGAATTTGCAAAATGGTATAGAAAGTTGATAGATGTTATCAACTCCCAAGAAAGAATCCCAAGGATGCCATTGGAGGAGTATTCAAAATAGATATGGTTTGGAGCTTTCCATGCTCACACATGGCTTCGACCCCACTGTGTCTGAGTAGATACGTTCCAAAAAAGGTTGCAGAAGTTCTAGCTGACAGAAGAGGCTTTCCATGCTGAGGTCATGTCATGGCTAGGAGAAGCAGGAGAAGTTTGGGACAATAAAAATATATATTCCTTTGATGCCATGGTTCCTCAACTGCTTCTAGGAGAAACAAAGGCATATGCAGCCCAACGGATCTCATAGATACAACTCCAACAAGTACTACAGAAACTGGAGACAAGAATGCAATAATTCAACAGGGTGATGGAAAGTCTTGGAATCGTGAGTACTTCCTTTCATTCCTTTTGATGTAGGAGCATCATGGTTCCAAATTTTTTACATTTAGTAGAATCTAGGGGGTCTTGTGTTTTCAAGGGAGTTTGTTTCCTAAGTATTTAATTAATGTGATTTTCAATGTTTTGAGTGATTTTATGTGAGACATTTAGAATATGATTTAATTAAATATTGTGAGGCATATTTGTAAATGTTCTCAAATGTAGGAGAACATGAGTGATTGGTGAGGATTGAGAGATTCTGAAATATTGTAAATCTTAGATTAGAAATTATCTCATGATTTTGTGGAACTAGAGAGGATCCTTATGAATTAGTTGTGTCAAAAGTGGACTTAGAGGATTTTTAGGATTTAGCTGAGCAAATTGTGGATCTGAACCAGAGTTGGTTGCAGAACATTTTGTATATATTTGTAAGCCTTAAAGGCATTAAGAGACCATGATTCTTAGATAGGTAATAGAGGAATTTTGATTGTAAGCCTACCGAAAGAGAGAGAGAAGTAGTGTTGAGAGGCCACTGAAATAGAAAATCAGGCCGAGAGGAGATTCATTATTGTGTAAATATTTTCTTGTGAATAGAAAACTCAATTATGAGTTCGTGTAGAGTGTGGTGTTTTTATGAATTATAAAAAATCTAGATAATTAGAGTATTTCGTATAATATAGGTGTGCAGGTGAACCTGAGAAGGAACAAACTGAGAATAGTGTGCAAAGGTGATTGTGGAGGCTTTATCATGTTTGAGTATGAGTGAATTATCAGAATAAATCTCAGGAGGTATTTAACGCCACAGAAGAACAACCCAAGATAGAAAACATGATAGTATACCAATACACAAAAGGAATCGAATGGAAGGAGCCAAAGAAGGATGCGCAAAGGAAGCAAGTAAATTTATAGAGGAGGAGGCACAAGGACCGTCGAATCACACTTGATCAATAGCGGATGTAATTTCAGCAAAACATGTTGAAGGTTGAGATGGACAGTCAGAATATTATCACAAAAATAAAGGTTGAAAGATCGATGGTTTAGATCAAATCACAGTATTGAAGTGGAGGATGGAAGAACAAGATTGTGCCGTAGAGTGAAGCATAGATTGACGGTCGAGATCATATCATGAACATAAAGTAGGAGAACAGATGATCCAAATTATATGACATTCGACCATAAGATTTTTAGCGCACATCGGTATCGGAAATTTTTATATTTGTATGTTAAGTTATCGCAAGATATTTGTTTTAAGTTACTATGAAATTCCATCGTATATCGAATCCGGTTAGAGGATGAAGGATTTGCGATGTGGTTTGGCGATGCAATGCGATGAGAATTTGTGATAGATTTTTTTTTATATGGTGATTTTTGCGATGCGTGATGAAGCGCTAAAGAAAATGGTTTAGTTTAACGATGTGATGTGGAGTCGTGATGTGATAAATATTTGCGAAGGAGGAAGCCTCAGACAACGTGAAGCGGTCACATGTAGCAGATGAAAAGGGATGAAGGTAATAAGGGTAAGTATAAGTGATTAATGTTAAATTCACTTACTAAGAAGGATTTCTTTGGTTTTTAAACCAGAGTCCCACAAATATTGTTAATGATGATTTCCGCGTATAAATTTGGGATTCTTGTCTTTTAAATTTAAATTGGAATAAGGTTGGATTGAAGGGAGCTTCCACGAAATGAATTTTATAATGATTAAAGTGGGCTTTTAAAGGTTCTTAGATATATATGAACTTATCCTTCAAGGGGAAAATCAGAGTGTATACTCTTTTAAGGAGTATAATCCTGGTGTAAGAGCGGGGTTAGCCATTAGCCCCGCATCACCTTTAATGAATTTCAAGATTTTAATACTTTGTCACCCATGATTACGATCATTGTCCTCGCTAATATTATCTTTGCAACCCTTCACTCCCAATATCAAACAATGATCGTTCCTCCTCACAAAACAAAAGCGACTAAGCCACCCATACCAAGTTGTGGATTTAACGAAAGAAGATTTTGTAATCCAAATAAATACCGGTATCCTGATTACAAAAGAACCAGAGAAAAGTACAAAAACACGCTCCACTCTCCCACAAAATAATCCTCCACTATCCCAGGGCACTCTGGATTCATCCCCAAATACTTAGAATTCATCCCCGCATACCTCCCATAACTCCAAAGACCCTTCAACCCACACCACATCCACTTCTGCAACCATTTCTGATGCAATCTCGACAGGCACAGTGAGTGTGACTGGTACCGAGGCAGAAGTTAACTAAGGTACCATCCAAGTAACTATAGTTAACCGAACCATGGTAGAGACAGGAACGTTCCTAAACTTACTTATTCAAACGAACTTGCCGATATTTGAAGCTACGCCAAAATAAATCCCATTCTCATAATTACAACAATCACTTCTAGCATTGCCTCCATTTACTTCCATTCCTCCATAAACCCACCTTTTAAACCCAACCCTGTCCCTATCCACACCACTTAATCAACCAATTTCACCACAAGGACAATCTGAATGATCTATTGCCAGTGGTCAACCGATCATAGAAAGACATCCAAGCCTCGAATAAATGAGCAGTGGGAACCTCCAAGGATGGACAAAAAATTAATTATTCAAATTCATACAATCAGCAACACAACAAGCAGAATCTCTGCATAATGATCTAATTCAAAATCACGAGAAAAAGCAACAATGGTACTGGCGCTTACTCAAGAGCGCAACCAGATATAGTATGAAAGGGACAATATAAGACACCATATCAACCAAATCACAGAAAAATTCCAAGGATTATGGCCAATGGTAGTAGATATAGTGGAGGCCGCTCAAAAATATATGTAGGAATGTGATGTGGTAGAACATTGTCTCCACATTCAAATAACATGCACATACCTCAACATTGCAAATAAAGAGCTCCGACAGACTCTGTCAAGTAGACCAACATTGCCATATCCAACAACGGTTTACACAGACAAGATAAATCAGAGGAAGGAGTAGATGAAGCAACTGAAGGAGACACAGGGGAATACAGTCACTGAAGCCTATAAATTACTAGAACAAATCCATGAGTGTTCAAAATCACTAGCTATGAAGTCTCATCCCATATTCAAGCAACTACATTGACTATTTGCAGAGATCAAAGGGACTACTAACCCAACTACCTGCAAGAGATTATATGATCAAGTCGATGTCTTATAGATACAAATTCAAACAATTGAGGAAGGCTCCACCAAAACCAAACAACTCTTGTGTGACCTCAGGCCTCCTGTCAAAAAGAAGGCAGAATTGATCCAGGAGCTAGTCTCTGACTTGGAACCCCAATGCAACTCAGCATTCGCAAACTTGCCACAACTGGTTGAATCTACTCATACAGAAAAAGTGGTAAAAACCAAATATGTGCTCATAAATACTTAACAGGAGGCTATCACTGATTTCCATGATTTCAAGATAGAGGCCATAAAGAAAATCCCAGAGTTGGGGCCTTTGTTTGAAGAACAAGGGCCGAAACATGTACATCAAGAAAAGGGAAAATAGAGCAGGTGCAACAAGAGAAAGGAACAGTATAACCAGACTAACAAGAAAGTATGGCAGAAGACCACATGGATACCACACCATTAGAAAAAAATTGACTTGGGACAAGTCAATATCATGTGGTTGGGGTTTGTTGGGGCAGTTTTTTGGATAAATATGAAACAATTTTGGAAGTTGCACACCATTAGTTGCAGACGCAGTGAGTTGCGGAGATCCGTTGTAGGTTACGAAGAGTCATTGCGAGTTGCGGATAGTCGTTGGGTAGGTGGAAGGGTGTGGAAAAACAACTACACAAGTGATAAGAACAACTAATATTAAACAAGAATAAAGACTCTAAGAAGCAGAATTAGGACCGGAAAAAATGAGGAATGATGGAGTGCGACAAAGAATCCAAGTAGAAAAGAAGGGAGAACTGCTAGTGCAGAAGGAAGAGGGTAGATAAGGAAGAAAGAGAACGAAGGAGGAGGGGAGTCTTTGGGTTTTTGGGTTCCGTGAATAGATCTCTATGGAGACTCTAATACTGGATGTAATGTATTGTGCTACAAGTTAATATAATACAAAGATATAAGTTGTGGTCATTATTGCGAAAATATGAATGTATTTCTATGCATGATTCTTTAGAGGACTAATCTAAATTTTTTGATAATATTGTTTGATGTATCGGTTGTGATTGATATCAAATTTGAGTGATAGGTAATGAGATTTGTTTTATGCATGATAATAGTAATGAAATTAGATGATAGAGGGTTAAATTAACATTGATAATATGGTCTTGGTTCTCTTATCTCAAGAAGTTCACGACATGCCCCGGGTGATACTCCTTGGTCTCATTTGAGTAAGGTGAAAATGATGACATTTTCCTAGACTACAGCGAGACCTTGTTGGAATCTGAGGCTAAACCTGGGTCTTGCCTAAAATTCATTATTTCGCCAACAATTATGATGTTCTTAATATCCCTCCCACATATGCCAATGTACAGAAATAATGTTAAATCCAAGAATTCCATTCTCTTTGGCCTTAGTCAATTTGAGCTTGTAAACATTACGCATGGTAAGTCTGCCAAGGAAGTGTGGTTGAAGCTTAATTAAAGTCATGAAGGAGATGAAAAAGTCAAGTAGGCGAAACTTCAAACCTTTAGAATTGTTATAAAATTATATATTACAGAGCAATGCAACACATAAAATATGCAGAAGACACAAACACAGAAAACACATAAAACCAGAGAGACACAGATATACGTGGTTCACCCATTTTGGTCTACATCCACCCTGAACAGCGAGTCCTTCCTTTCTATTATCCAACAAAATTAAGAGACACAACCTACAACAGATCCGTTTTAATATCCTTTTTTCTCTCTCACAGTCTCCCTATCTGTTTCTCACTCTGAGAATACACATACAATATACAACCACAATACAATACCCTCATACAAGCGATGAGTTTCCTTCTAGGGAAAAATACCCTAAAATAAACATAACTTCTACCGTCAGATCATTAACCTAATGAACGGCCCAGATTGACTATAAATTACTATACTTTTACAAGGCAATTTTACATATGTTTTTAGCTTCAGGGGCACTGCCCCCGAAACCCCTCGCCAGGGGGGATCCATAAAGTTGTAGCCACCCCCCCTAGAATCCCCAGGCAGTGTTTAATTACGGGTGGCATTGGTGTCCCATGAAGGTACAGGGGTCCAATGCTATGATACAAAAGAAACAAGATAATCAAGCTCCACACCCAACAAGGATGAGGTTTGAAAGCTTAAAAATGGGTGAATAAAAAATTATGACATAATACTTCCTCAAAGTTTATGAAGTAACTAATATGATTAGAGGACTTGGTGAAGCCATCAAATAAGATATAAATTTTCATAAATTTTTAAGATCTCTTCCTATGAGATTTAATGCCAAAATATCTTCCATTGAAGCAATGTATGATATAAAGAATCTCACAATGGACCAACAGCTTGGTATTCTCATAGCCTATGAGATGAGAGTAGGAAAAAAAAAGTTTGAACCAAAGGAGGCAACGTTGAAGGTGCCCAAGAAGGTTAAGGAGAAAAAAAAATCATGAGGATATCTCCATCTACGAATTTGATCAGGGACTGGCTCACTTTTCCAGGAAACTAAAGCATGGCTCATGTAAGTATAAAGGTAAGTTTCCATTCAAATGATTTCACGGAAAAGTATGATATTTTTTATCTAAATTTCCATACAAAGAAAGGTTAGAAGAGGGACATTATCATAATTTCAAAGGAAAATATCAAAAACATCAAAAGAAGAAACCCTCTTAGTAGAAGGGTCTCTACTCGAAAGAGGATAGCTCAGCTCCAGAGTCAAATAGTGAAAACTCCTCAGAGGATAAGTCAAATGAATGGTTACTAATGGAACTTGGAGAAGACTCCTAGAAAAAATATATTACATGCTATGAAGAAGAAGAAGAAGTAGGAGTAGTGGAGTTTCAAGGAGAACTCATCAGTTCTCTTATTGAGTTCAAGAAGGCCAGAAGAAATAACAAGAAACTAAAAGAACTGATGCAACATGCTAAAGAAGGTATGTATAAATTAGACAACGATAAATATGTTTATGAAAAATAAAAACCTGAAGAAGCCATTAAAAGTAAATATAGTTTAGCTCTTCGACTAGAAGAAAAGAAAAACATGTGAGAAACTAGAAGAAGAGAATAGGCATCCAAAGCAAGGGTTGTTAAAAGTGAATAAGGATATGATCTTAGAGACATTCAAAGAATAAAATTTGTCCGTGAAAGTCAAATTAGAAGAAGCTAAGCAAAAAAAAGAATTTCTTAATGATTTGATCCATGAATGGGAAGAAAATTGTTAGAGTATTGAGGCAGAAGTTCTATCTAAGAACATATCTTGAGAAAATATAGACTGAGAAGGGTGCAAATGAAAAGTTTACAGAAGCGACAAGAAAGATAGAACAAATTCTAAGCAGTCAAACGTCTCTAGAGAAAAAAATAGGTCTAGGCTATTCTAGACCACATGAATCTTCTATGATGAAGATGAACTTCAGGTCCACAGGAATTGAGGAACCTCAAAGGTATGCAAAGGTGCATCAAGAAAGAGTCAATGAAGATAGAAAGGTAGTAATCAAGAGGGGAGCCATTCACTAGAATAAGAATTCCAACTTCTCAAAGGATTCATACCAATGTAGAATGAATCAATTCTTAAGACAACATAGGTACCTTCATATAAAAACTCATGAACTTTCCAAATTTAGGTACTCTAATTTATTTTATAGTAATTTTTGTAGATGTCATATATTTGGACTTAAGTTGTTGGTTGAAGAAGAGTCAAAGTTAAAAGAGGTGAAATTTTCATATACAATAAGTATCAACATTATAGATCTCAAAGCTCTCACTCCAAAAACAGAAATCCCTTCTCTCCCATGATGAATGATGTTTAATACTTCAAATGTACTAATTTTGGGCATAAGGCGAGTGAATGCATAAGCAGATTTTAGTTCTCAATTAAGTCCAAGAATGCTTGGCAACCATATTTTCAAAAGTATGAGAAGAATTGGAAACATAAGTCAAGAAAGAGAATGGAATGTGGACTTTCTCTATCGCAACATGATGAAGAAAACATATGGTATGTGGATATTGGTTGTTCGAAGCATATGGTTGGGGATAAAAGTAAATACTTGTCTCTAAAATAAAATGACACGGGGAACAATGTCACATTCAGAAACAATGCTCCAACAAAAATAAAAGGAAAGGACATATTCAAACTTGATGAAAAGACTGAATCTCAAAATGTACTATATGTAGAGGGTCTCAAGCGCAACCTACTTGGTGTAAGCCAGATGTGTTACAATGGCTATATTGTGACCTTTTGATCTAAATATTGTGATATCTAACATGAAAATATGGAAATATGGTGGGAAAGGAAGTCATAACTCACAATAATGTATATATGTTTTATGATGCCAGAGTAAGTTGTTATTTGAGAAAGACAAATGAAACCTAGTTATGGCATAAGGGACTTGGTCATATGAGTTTTTACAGTCAGATAAAATTCAACAATATGGGAGTTGTGAGAGGATTTCCAAGAGTAGAAAAGCTTGATAATTAAATTTGTAACTCTTGTCAAATTGGTAAGCATACCAGAACTCATTTCAAGACAAAGGAATTCTCTTCATCTAGACTACCGGAGCTAATTCACAGAGATATCTATGATCCAACCAGAACAAAAATCCCAAGAGGAGAGAGGTATTTTATGTTTCTTATTGATGATTTTACCAAAGCCACATGGATTATGATTTTAAAATAGAAATTGGAATCACTTAAACATTTTAGGACATTTAAAGCTCAGGTAGAAAATGAGAAGGATCTAAAGATAAAATTCTTAAGATCATACAGAGGTGGAGAATACACTTCAAGAGAGTTTGAATAATTCTGTGAAGAGCATGGAATAAGGAGGCAGTATTATGTGGCCTGAAATCCACAACAAAATGGATTAGCTAACAAAAAGAAAAAAAAAATCGAGGAGATGGCCAAAGCTATGTTGGATGAAGCAAATGTACCTCACACCTTTTGGGGAGAAGCAACAAAAGAAACAATGTACCTATCAAATAGAACACAACTCAGGCCAAATAGTGATAAAAATCCCTATGAGCTATGGAAGGGAATACTCGTATCAGTAAAAAACTACAAGGTGTTTGGGAGAAAATGTTCTCTCAAGAAAAATGATAAAAATCTTGGAAAATTTGATCCTCGTGCTGACAAGGGTATATTTTTTGGGTACTTAGCCTGAAGTAAAGGATACATGTGCTTCAAGAAAAGAAGAAAAAGAGTTGAGGACTACATTGATATAGTAGTGGATGAAGTAATGCCAAAATTCAAGTCTTCCAAAGGAGACATGAACTCATATGGAGAAGAGAGTTCAACCACCAGACTCTTAGATCAACTAGAAGCATAGGCATGTGATGAATATGAGGAAAAAATTGCGACACCAAGGTCAAAAACTCCCTCAAGATCTGTACAAAAAAAAATCCAGATATTCAAATGATTGGTGATCAAATACTTGGGGTTCAAACTAAGAGAAGGTTCCTTGTAGCCAAAGTTGCGTAAACCTAGCTCTACTATCTCCTATTAAGCCAAGATTCTCAACCAGTCAAGTGAGGATAAATCATGGATTAAGGCGATGAATGAGGAGCTAGATAAAATCGATAAGAATGACACTTGAGATCTTGTTCCAAGATCCAAAGGGAAAAATTTCATAGGTACCAAATGGGGCTTTAAAAATAAGCTAAATGAACAAGGTCAAGTGGTTAGGAACAAAGCCTGCTTAGTCTAAAAAGTATATACTCAGATAGAGGGAGTATATTTTGAAGAAACCTTTGCATTTGTAGCAAGACTAGAATTCATCAAAATGTTTCTTGTTTTTTCTAGTCATAAAAATATCAAGGTGTACCAAATGGATGTGAAGTCAACATTTCTTAATGGCGATCTGGAAGAAGATGTTTATATTGAGCAACCATAGGGGTTCATGCTAAAAAAAAGTGAATGTTTCGTGTGCAAATTGAAGAAGGCCTTATATGGACTCAAATAGGCCCCCAGAGCCTAATATTCAAGACTACATAGATACCTTCAGCAACAAGGCTTTACGAAGGGAATTGTATACAACATTTTTTATATAAAGTCTCAAGATGAAAACCTAATAATTGTGGTAGTGTATGTGGATGACATTATCTTTGGCAGCGATCTAGAGTAGTTGGGACATCAGTTTGCAAAATGTATGCAAACATAGTTTGAAAAGTCCATGACAGGATAATTATCCTTTTTCTTAGGATTTCAAATTTCTCAATCAAAAGATGGTGTATTTATCTCCCAATCCAAATACCCATGAGAATATATAAATAAATTTGGAATGGAAGATTGTAATCCAGTTAGCACTCCCATGGTTACAAGTTGTAAGTTATGCAAATAATATGAGACATCACTGGTTAATCAGAATGTATAAATATTAATGATAGGAAGCTTGCTATATCTCACAACATATTTACTAGATATCATGCAAGTGGTAGGCCTGATAGCCATATTTCAAGCCTGCCCTTATGAAATTCATGTCCTTTTTGTCAAAGGGATCTTCCAATATCTGAAAGGAAAAAAAAACTATGGGTTGTAGCACTAGTACATTTGGGGGAAATTCCGACACATGGTTTCGACGCTTTTGACCAAATGTCGGAAATTTCCCCAAATTTTTTCAATCCCTCCCGAAACCGTCGCTATACTGGCGTTTAGAGAAAAGTGACGCAATACCGACACTTAGAAAAAGTGTCGCAATTGCGAAATTTGGAAGACGTCGCAATTGTGACACTATGCCCCAAAGCGTTGCTATTGCGATGACTACCTCCAAACGTCACAAGTGCGGCACAATGTCTAAGTGTCGCAATTGCGACGTTTGGAGGCATCCGTCGCAATAGTGATGCTTTGTTCACCATCGGTATAACGAAACTTATATGCGCGCTACATAAAATTACGAAAATTATATGCGTGCTACATAAAAATGATTTTATTAAAAACTACATTAACGTTTGATATCACGCGCGCATTCGCCCTCCGCTCTTGCAGAACAACATTCGCCCTCAGCTCTTGTAGAACATCATTTTCCCTTAGAATTCGCCCTTAGCTCTTGCAGAATAGCATTCGCCCTCAGCTCTTGCAGAACAACATTCACCCTCAGCTCTTGTAGAACAGCATTCACCCTCAACATTTGCCCTCAGCTCTTGTAGAACAACATTCACCCTCAGCATTCACCTTGAGCTCTTGCAGAATAGCATTCTCCCTCAGCATTTTCCCTGAGCTCTTGCAAAACAGCATTCGCCCTCAGCGTTCACCCTCAGCTCTTGTAGAACAACATTCGCCCTCAGCTCTTGCAGAACAACATTCGCCCTCAGCTCTTGCAAAATGGTAAGTTCTTACTGCAGGCCCTTCCTCCTATAGTAGGGTTGACTCTATTTGGGTTTTTTTGGTCAATTCCATTGGATTGTGTTAGGATGTAGGGTTCTCTCTAGATGTCTTCCAATGTTCTTTTGGATGAGTTTCAAAGAGGATGTGTAAGAAGTGTTTGTGCTTGCATGAATTTGACTCCACCAGTTTCATGAAGTTTAAGCTATGGATTTTAGTTCGAAAACTCATCCATCTCAACACCCAGTAATGAATTTTCCTTGGTCTGATCTATATTGAAGGTGAAGTGCAAAGTGGTAGAGAATGGGAGATCGAAAGTCATCAAATTTATCACAAGGGTAGTACTCCAGATCAAAAGTGATGAGCTTTAGTTCTCCAGATTTGTGGATTTTCTGATATTTGGGGATTTTCTGATGACATACCAAAGGTCACATCCATACAACCATATCAAGGTCAATGTTGAGATCATTCTCATATAGATATAGGTCACTGATATATAGGGTTAATATCATCATCACTATCCATGGAAACTGAATGGTTACAAAATATGTGATTGTGGTTGGCTCATTTATAATTATTACCCATTTACAGTAGAGCACAGAAACACTAAATATGGCCCGAGCAGAGCCTTTACAACAGGCAATGGAATTGCAGCTACTTCATCGATAACCAATAGCTCCACTTGAGAAAACTTTTCATAATCTTGGGGCTGGATATACTGCAGAGCAAACAATTGTAGCTATCATTCGTGCTCCAATATATTAATATACTTTTTACATTGAACTGAAGAAAGGGAAACAAGCAAATGCTAGCCATCATACAATGCTTTGACATAAGAGTTTTGAGTGACATACTTGAAAAAAATAACTCATCCACTGATATTTATAATCATTTGATTTATTCAAGTTAAACACAATGTCAAGAATCAAGATTCAATACCCTCTATTATCTTCATCACCCAATACAAGATTTAAATTTTTCCCAAAGAAACGCTTATTAATTTGGCAGCCATTATTTTTCCCTGCTTTAAAAACCCTACATTTAAATGAAAACAAGCATTGCATTTCAACTACAAAAATCTATTAGTGTTTAAATGTACATGTGTGCATCACTTTTGTAGGGTATTCCTTTTCCACTTTCACATTATCCAAGAATGTGTGCAATATAGTTCATATTTTTTGTGATTTAGATTATCTTGAAAAAGGAAAGGTAAATTATTTCCCATGGAAAAAAAAGATTTTCCCTTTTTACTACTGGAAATGGTACAAAAAAGTTCCATTTCTACCCGAAACTCCTATGAAACAGGAACCAAATAAAGGCCATGTCCTCAATGGACATCATTTGGCTTTGAAAATGGCCATTGCACCGTGTTGTTTCTTATATTACATCACGATATTTTCTTAGGTCATTTCTTGTTTCTTGAGATGAAAAACAACCAAAGAAATTTTGAAGATCCTTTCAAGAAATAAATGACCATTTCTCAATCATATCTCAACTTTTTTTTATTTTATTCAGTGGTTGCTTACTTTGAGAGAAATTTGACACTTTTATAAGGATTATAACATAAAAACACAAAATGGGAAGGAATTGATGAGGTAGATGACCTTTAGTTGTTGTCAATTAAGAATTGATAATACACGATGCATGTTCTGTATTACAAACTAGATTCCTTCCTGGAGTTAGGACACAGAGTATTGAATCAAAGTTGTAGTTTCTAACTTCTTGTATTGGTTCATCAATCTTGAAATTCAGACATTGCATATCTTCATTGCTTCATGTTTGAATAATTTGCATCATATTGTACAATAGGAAATTATGAATTATGATTATTATTACTTTATAGATCTGTTAAGTTACTTTTAAGTTTGCATGGTTTAGTGTGAAATTATTCTAGTGTGCCCCTAGGCCCAGGTGAAGGAATGCCAAGGACTGAGAACCCTAGTTTTTAAATGGTATTGTTTCTTATACCCAAAAACCCCTCAACATCACTTCTTATTAGTTCTTAACAATAGTGTTGTAAACAATTTGAGAATTGATATAGAAAAATCTCGCACTTCTCAAGATAAATTTCTAAAGCTAAAGTGTGATACCATGTGTAATTCAATAGCCCCATTGTCACCTCACCAACCTCTTTTCACTTCGGGCTAGCTCTCCTCCAACTCAAGGGGGGTTCTCCCTAGTAGATGTTAGGGATTTAATGGCCCAACCAAACCAAGTCAAGAGCCCCCTAACTCTCTATGTTTACTACTATCAATCAAAATATTGAACAATAGGGTCAGACATGCATCCTGAAGATAAAATTGCCAGGGTATTTTTGGGTAATTTCAAAGGGAAAGTCCCCAAACACATATAATCAAGGAATTATAACATGATTTCAAAAATTAAATATCAAAAAAATCGTTTAAAGGATATTGAAAGGAAAAAGGTGATGGAAGATAGAAAGTGCCTTACTTAAATGCTCTAAGGAATTTTCAATAGTTGCTCCAAAAGCTTCACTTCAAGGCCCTTCAAGATCGTCTCCAACAATGCTATACCATCAACTTCAACAATGTTGCTCCAAAAATGTCCTCGAGGTCTTCACAACAAGTTTACTAGAAGTTTCTCCAACAATATATTCAATAAGGTCTTCATTGTCAACTCGTCTCTTGTTTGGGTGCCTTAATGTGCAATGACATGTTTCGAGGACTGAATTCAATGCAAGGCATATTTGAAACTCTAACTCTGTCTTCCGGTGTCTTATTAGAAATTATTTCAGTTTTCATTTTTTGTTTTCAAGTTAGATATTGTTTTCAAGTTTTTACATTTATAATTTTATTGCAATGTGGTAGACTGATCAGGGCAGTACAGGAACAACCCCGAGACGGGATGATCGCGGAAAGAGGCCAGTGGAAGAACATGTAAAGTGCCAGCATTGCTCTATCTTCAGGTATTTTAGTTATTTACATAATTGAAATAAAATTAATTTTGTTCAAATATGCAGACACCTAGCCATGGTGCGCCTGATGATTCCCTCTTTGAGGAAGAGCTTTCTTCATCCCTATCTCCAGTGCTCTTGTTGCGAAAAAATGCACGAGATGCAAGGTCGAAATTTAATACTTTGATAGACGCGCCTCAAACACCTGAAACAAAAGAGAGGATAAAACAACTTATGAGCTAGCTAGAAACATATCAGGTAATAATAAAAAGTCAAAAGGATATTTTTTTTGTTCTGCATGAGATGAATTGTGATAGTTTGTTTTTTAATTTTTACATTGACTAAGCTAACAAAAAGTTCTTTTGTATGTAGCATTTTCTGGCACTTGCTGAACCCGGTGTTGGTGGTAGTGGGACACAAGGGCAAGAGATTTCCCAGCAACCCTCTCATACACCTTCTACTCCTTTAGGTGCCAGCCAAGAAACACACCCTGCCCAAGCAGACACCCAGCCAACCGTTGAACGTGTTGGCAGTGATGAGGCTGATATGGCCAACTACATTATTGCGTTTCCTGGAGCTACACATTTCAGCTCCACAGGGACCATTAATGGTACATTGTTGGTGAACGATGAAGGTGTCCCTATAAAGCACATACAACTCCCAGGTAAATTTTAATATTTTAACTATTTCATGTACTCTATCTAAAACATATTTATCATGATTTTTATTTTTAAATTAATGATAATATTTTTTTTTTCTGTGTCAGAAACAATGAGTTCTACAGGTTTTTGGAGAGCCATGCATTGGTAATTTTTTGCCCAACCATATGCACAGGGTGGAATTCGCAGAATTCCAACCTGAAAAAAGAACTTCTAGATTATCTAGCAGCCCTTTTTGGGGTCGGCACATTTGACAGAACAACGGTGGCTTGGGTAGCTAGAAAATATTTGAAATATACCAGGGACACCTATAAGACGCAATTGAAATTTAACCCTAGATACGAGCATCCTATCACAGTTCTAGAGAGTGAGTGGAGAGCACTTATCCATGATGGAAAAGAGAAAAGGGCAAAGAAAGAAGGAAAAATGCCAACTGGACCCGCAAGGTAAATTACAACTTTAATTCAGTAGCTTTAATTTTCTCTATGTCTAAAATAAAAGTGTGCTACGTCATATATAACTTCAATATTTTGATGCTAGGTTGCCTAACACCTCATAGGCAACCAAATCTAGGATTGAAAAAAAGGACCATCACAAGCTAGGTCAGGGCAGCTACTTGAAATTAGCTGTAAGAATTGTAATTAAGTAGCTAAACATCTTATAATTAATTGTATCGTCTTCCAACGTTTTTGTAATCCTATCAAATGTGATTAAAAATACACAATCATATGTAATGTAGGGTGATGACTTCGGAACAGAAACTACAGAGGAAGATAAAAATATCGCTTTCCATTTCGGCTATCAAGCCGTAGTTGAACGTCGCATAAGCTTAGGGCAAGTCCCAAGATCCAGAATGCCTGATAAGGTAAAACATTAACCTTTCAATATGTTTGTTTTCATCCATAAATTTAATGTATAACAACTTTGTTTAAATCAGGGGAGCAACACTACCGACGACGCAAATAACCCAGTTTTAGAGCCAAATGTAGATGATCCTCACGTGCAACCTGATCATTGTAGTAGTGACCAGGCCGACAATGCTACTATCAGTGAGGGCCGTGATGGTAATTAATTTCCACTTATAATTTTTTCTAATTATACCTTGATGGTTGTCCTTATAACTTTTTTTTTTTAAATGAGAGAGAATGTTTCCCTTGAGGATCTTACCACCAGAGAGGAAGACAGGGCAACAGTCCCAACGACGACAACTGGTGCACCAGGTAAATAATCTCAGTGCAATTTTTTTTATTGATATTACCGAACTAGTTCAATGATATTTAAAAACTGACAATTAAAATTTAATATTATCTTTTTTTGTAGGCGATGCCCCGTCACTGGATGAGACCGGACATCGTGACTACGCAACTAGGTCAGCGGCGACAACTGGTGCACCAGGTAAATAATATCATTGCAATTTTTTTTATTAATATTACCGAACTAGTTCAATGATATTTAAAAACTGACAATTAAAATTTAATATTATCTGTTTTTGTAGGCGATGCCCCGTCACTGGATGAGCCCAGACATCGTGAATACGCAACTAGGTCAACAGTGCGGGTTGAAAGGCACGAAACAAGAGCAGAGCACGATGATATTGATGATGTAATTAGGAGCTTTAAAAATAGGAAGAAGAAAAAGAAAATTTGACAATGTAAAATATTGTATTACTATAAGACAAACGTTACCATACTTGGAACGTTTTTTGCGTTATATAAAAAACTCATTTATCATACTATTTTTATGTCAAGCATTAATTGCAATGTTTCCTTGCGTACTTTTTGTTGAATTGTTTTTTTATTAGTTATTGAATATTTTTTTTTTATGCTCATGAAAGTAAAAAATGAAATATAGATTAGGTATTGGGGAATTGAGAGTGATGTGAGGGGGGGGAGAGGGGCCATAAGAGCTTCCACCTTCACGTGGTTGGCCCTGTTTAGTAGAGAATAATTTATTGGAGTGATTTAATCTTGGAGCAAACCTCCCTCGATTCAGCGTAGCAACAAAAAAGTCACTGTTGACTTAGTTGCTACTCTTTCAGATCGTGGGAGGCTTGTTCCAAGTTCATGCGACTCCAATAAATTGTTCTTGAAACGAAGAGGAGCTTATTAAGGTATGTTTTGACATTTTCAACATATGTTCTAACATTATCATAAGAATGCATCTTAGAGTAAAAAATACTACATCAATTACTTGTATTTATTGTATAGATAATGATGGATTTTGATTGACTTGGCAGTGCAAGTACAAATCCTCTTGCATCATGAGCAATACAACTTGTCAACCAGGGTCATGTCCGGGATATTTTTTCTTGTGCGCTTGACCAGGTTCGTAATGTCACATTTTTTAAGTTCCTTTACAGTTCATAATTCAATATTAAGCTTGTTCATGATTATTATCTAGGTTTTTTGTATGTGTTTTTTCATTTATTTGATTGTAAGCAACTCTGCATGTTTCTTGTTGTTCACTATGATTTCTCCCATTACCACTCCCAGGATGAATCTGACTTTATTGTTACATAGGTTACTTTATTGTTACTATGATTTCTCCATTTACGATTTCATAGGTTACATCATGTAAAGTTGTCAATCTCAGGTTGGTGATGAGCTTTAGTTCTCCAGATTTGGGGCTTTTTTGATATTTTCTCCCTCATGTCATTCCTGTATCACCTCGTTGTTTGAGCATGCCAATTTTCTACCACTTGTACCAATTGGCACATGTCAATCTCTAAGTGGTGTCACATTTCACCTATTTTCAGTGAGAGTTTAGGGTTTCTCTAACATAGCTTCAGAAATCCAATTCAGTGCCTGCTTGAATATCGTCACATAATACTCATGGTTTGGATTGATGAGCATGTTATGAATGGTTGGTTGATTCATAAGAACCACCCATATAGTCATCTTGAGATATTTCATAATTTTTCTCGGGTTTCCTTTTTCACCGTTTCTAGTGGGTGGGATGGTGTGGGGTGATCCATCAATACTGGTGCTCTTGTAGTAGGGAATTTTTTTTGGGGATATAAAGGAGCATTTGATGTAGATATCCCATTGGATGCATTCATAGATGGGCACGAGAGGTCAAGAATTTAAATTAAAAATATACAACCTCTAGCATGGCAACCTGAAGGCCGCGAGAGACACTGGTTAAAGATTGTTTTGTGTTGGCCTTAATATAGTCGTGATTTCTTTCTATTATCTTAATGCAAATATATAGTCCGGTCTCATTAAAATGAGGATTGTGGTTGTATTTCTCTTTGGTTGTTTCTCTCTTAATGCTCCAAAAGTTTCCAAAAGTTGTGATAGTTGTTTAGTTTGCCTGTTACAACTTAAAAGTGGTTTTTAGCAATGGGAGTCATGTTTTTTAAGGTTCATACTAATATGAATATCTTGTAATTCTATATTCAGGATAAGAGAAGATGGCCTCTTCTTTGGGCAGTATGAAAACAATTTCCATATCTACCTCATTGGGTAACAATGGAAAGGGGAAGAAGTTGGGTGCAATGTTTGATAATTATGGCAAACAATTGTCCTCTCTTTCAATTTTTTCACCCATTTCCTTTAATCGCTCAAGAAGAAGAGGGACTCTGATATTACGCGACAGATAGAAGGTAGTTAATACAAGAGCTATGGAAAAGGAGTTGTACTTCAACAAGGATGGCTCAGTGACAAAAAAATTGCAGGTCAGAGAAAAAATTGTGTTTAAAGGAAGGTCACCTGCACGTGAAACTTCACTACGGTGGATCTTTCCTTGTCCACTTATATTCGATTTTAATGTGTTATTTTAATTTTTCATGGAGGTTTGTTTTGGCATATGGTTTGGCATTCAATTGCACACTTACTGAAAGCATTGTCAATTTGTCTTGCAAGCGGTGTGAACAAACTTGCTGATCTTGTTGGAGTCACCCTTGGGGTGAAGGGCAAAATGTTGTCTTGGAGAGCAAGCATGGTTCTCCGAAATTAGTTAGTGATGGTGTGACAGTAGCTAAGGAGGTAATTTGTAGATGTGTGCTCTGGTTTTATTTTTAATGTTGTATTAGTTCCCCCTCTTAAATGTCTTAGATTTGGTATGCATAATTTTAAAACTCAAAGGTGAAAGGAAACATATTTGTTACCCAGTGGTCTACTTAGCCTATGGACTAGCCACATTAGAGTAATGCATAAATCTTTTCACAAAAATAAAAGGAAAGGGTTATGGCTGAGTCAAATTTTATTGTTATTGACAGTGTAATGAAATGTATCTCAATGCTATGGTTTTGGCCTTTTTATTGGTTGAATTAGAGGACCCAGTTGAAAATATTGGGGCCAAGTTGGTAAGGCAAGTTGCGGCAAAGACAAATGATTTAGCTGGGGATGGAACCACAACATCTGTTGTTATTGCACATGTTGGAATATTGAAAAATTCCAGAACAATGAATGGAGAATAAATCTCCCCTCCTCTAACACAGAGAAAATAAAAATTTCTTTGACAGGAGACAGAGGTTTCAATACTTTGAAAACAAACTTCTATTCCCTTCAATAAATCAAAAAAAAACTATTACACTTCTTCCTCACTGAGAGGGATTACAAAATTATGACTGCTACAAAACGCAGTGCATAAAACCAACTCACTGTCTGTTCAAAACAAACATACTTTGTCTCTAAAACACTCTGTTGTGTTTTTCACTTTCGCACTCATGTCCATACACACTTAAAAAGTTACACTCAGTCTTTCACTTTTTACACACTGATGTGTAATAAAAAATTTACGTACTGTCTATAAAAAAAACTACCAAGATTTTTTGTCCTTTTAATTTTTATATGCCGTAACATATAAAACATATTATAATAAACCCTCTTTTAAAAAAAAATAAAATTAAAACTAAAGTCTATGGCCCACCTTTCATTTCGCATATGATATATATATAACATATGTTTAAAACATATGTATATATTAAAGCATACATAAAATTAAACTATCAAAAAATTAAAGAACCCTTTCCGTCGGACTTCAAAAGTCTGAATAGATTGAATTTCAAACCAAATTTGCATTCCAAAATGGGATGCTGACATCTGCCTAATTTATAACGTGAATTCTCAATCCAATGTGCCTTATAAAAAATTCGGGTCCGATTTTCAGGTTTTCAGATTCCCTTCAATTTCATGCGATCCAATATTAATGCTCTATGTGTCCTCCTTTTGAATTTACAAAATTGGGAGGTAAATTTCTGTTTGTTTAATTTCTGGTTGGTGAATTGCATTAATGCTGGTTGTTGTGTTTAAATACAATCCTGTACAAAAATATGGTTGCGGCCGTCTACAAAAAAAACTTGCAGGAATTTTAAATGCTGAATTAAATTTCTGGATGGCGTGCAAGCAACCTCCAAAAAAAAATGTTGCTGCTACATCCGTCCTTCTGCTGCAGCAGTTGAAGTTAAAATTCAACAACACATAGTTTAATAAGTGAAGGTGTTAAGGTAACTTTTTATCGATAGTACTGGATTAAGATCATCTATTCATTTTTGTAGGGTCTTATGGTGTTTGGTTTTATAGTTTTGGGTTGGGCTTATTGAGTCTAAGATAGTTTTTGAGTGAAAAAATTGCTATCAGGTATTAAAAAAATTTGGTTCTTTTGTCAAAATTTATGAGCTTGTTAGGAAATACAAAACCGACAATGGTTGTATCTTAAATTTGTGGAAAATAATTTGAAATGAAACCTTTTTGTTTAGGTTGTTGCAGCAGGTGCAAACCCCGTTCAAATTACTAGGGGCATTGAAAAGACAATAAAGGCCCTTGTTTCGGAACTCAAAATTTTGTCAAAGGAGGTAAACGCTTGCCTTTTGAGTAGGTTGGTTTTCCTTTTTGCTGATGGTTTGGTGTATCTAATTGAATTAGTTGCCTAAGGTATTTTTGGTTGCAAACTCATTTTCATTTTTCATACAGTATTAGCCTTGTGGAATACATTTGATTGTGTGGTCTTGTTAGATCTACAACATTTGTAGTTGTTTAGTCTTATGGCCAAGGTGCACTTTTATTATGGAAATAGTTGATGCAATATTGTCATTTAATCCTTACTGTAGGGTAGCATGTTGAAAAGTTTCTTGTGAAACATTTGGTATTCAAAATGAAACTTGATCCTATACATCATCATGTACTTGACTTCAAAATTCATATTCAAAGTGTGCCAGACAATTCTTGCAAAATTTCAAATATTTATGTTGTTTTGTTAGGTAAACTTATGACTAGTGAGTCAATGTTGACTAGGGTAGATAGTAGTGGTTTTGGGGCACATGGTTTTGTGCACCCATGGTTTTGGCCCATGGTATTACATGTAATTGAGCCTATAAGAGGCTAGGAATAATTCATTGTAAGGTACACCTAGAGGTGAGTGGTGAAGGCTCACTTGGCTAGATTGGCCAGGGTTTTTTGGCCAATGGTTAATGAAATTTCATTGGTTGGGTTTTTCCCCAGATTTGGGGTTTTCCTGGTTAAACATTGTGTTTATGTTTATGTGATTTGTTTCTAGGTTTTGTATGTGTATTATTCTCTCGGTAAATATTTTATTTCTGCAGTAATTCCTAACAAATGGTATCAAATGGTAAATATTTCTGGGAGAAATAATAAATTTACCGAGAGGAATAATAATCATGAAAAATAACCAGCAACAAATCATAAACATTAACACAAATATTTTACCGGGAAAACCCCAAACTCCGGGGAAAAACCCAACCAATGAAATTTCATTAAACATTGGCCAAAACCCTTGCCAATCCGGCCAAGTGAGCCTTCACCACTCACCCCCGGGCCTACCTTACAATGAAGTATTCCCAACCTCTTATAGGCTCCATTACATGTAATACCATGGGCCAAAACCATGGGTGCACAAAACCATGTGCCCCAAAACCACTACTATCTACCCTAGTCAACATTGACTCTACCCCGAGTCATGTTTACCTAACAATTCCCCCTTAAACTTGACTTGGGGATTATTGACTAAATCCAGCCAAACCTACTAAATGAGACAACACCGCTCACTCTAGCTCTTCCCCCCTCAAATTTTTACCGAGGGTAATTGTAAACTTGACATCCCCCCTATCACCTAGGTCTAACCCAGACTTTACCAGAGATTACCCAGGGGTACGCATGCCATACCAGGTCTTACAGCAGTATGCCCATTTACATGTAAAAAATTAACTCCATTATAATAATATTTTTTTTTGTTTCATTGTTGCTCTTTGTACATATGAAATCAATGTCCATATAAAAAGAACCCATCTACCAGATTACATGGGTCACCAGCCTCTATAACCGCCAGTCCTCTAGGAGTTCTCTTCAGATGCATGGTTCATCAATTAATTAATCCATGTGCAAACATCCTCTCATCTCTGAATTTCTCGAACCAACTTCTTGTCACTGCTAGTCGCTAGATCTGAGCTGTGGCAGCACCATTGTTCTCTTTATCCATAGAGAAACCCTCCATGGAATTCCCCATGGAATCAATCAATTGGATATTTCCTATTTCCTAGAAACACCATGCTCCGTATGGCCAGATCTGCAAAAGGCTGCATTGATTTCTCCGTTCACAGGCCAATAAAACCCTTGGCTACAAAAGCGTCCCTTTGAAGCCAAATATGGCTCTGATACCATTTGTAAGGATTCTGGACACCACATATCTCCACAATGGTATGATATTGTCCACTTTGGACCTAAGCCCTCATGGTTTTGCTTATGGGCTTTACCCCAAAAGGCCTCATACCAATGGAGATATTTGTCCATCCTTATATACCCATGATCCTCCCCACTTCTAGTCAATGTGGGACTTTGGTCGTATACCCAACAGTTTTAAACCATTATCTTTTTCATGTATTGGATGCTGAAAATGAGAAAAAGACTTTGGTATGAAACCAACTGGTGAATAATTTCTAGCAAAACAACCACTTCGAAGACATGATTTATAAGTAGAACATATGTACTTATGAAGCATAGAAATATATCCTTGATGCATTGTCAATGTTTGGTGTTGAGTCTCAAAAGTGTTCTCCATATTCATACATATTTCCATTATGTCATAACCATTTAGCTCTTATTTCATAGCCATTTTACCTAAAACCCTACATCAAGTAACCATTTTCATAAATATATGGGTTAGGATCTTTGTTTTCCAAAGTTATTTATTTTATGTATTTTAAGTGAATTTATGATTAGAAACTAGAAAATTAACATAGTTTCATATATCTATATATGTGTTATGAGTTTTGTGACATGTGTAGGTCAAAAGGATACTTCTAGAAGACCCTTATGTGGCACTCTAAGGCCAAATTCGAATTTGGTTGGAGAATATTATGGGATCAAGAGGATATGTGTCTCATCTCTTAGTTGTGTTGAAACTCTAGAAAGACATGTGTCTTATCATTTCCTATTTTGATTGTAACTCTAGAGATGGAGGAAGAGATTCATGGACTCCCATTAATGAGATGACTCTTCATATTTTGTATAAATAGGAGAAGCTTTCTCCTATCATAGGTAATGAGGAAGTAATGAAAAAGTAGGAATAGAGAGTCTTTTGTAACAAAGTTCAAGATGGAATGAGATGTAGATTTGTGAGTTCTTTTTAATAGAGAAATTCAGTTCTTTGATGCTGTTTTGATTACAACTTTAAGCAGCTGAAGGACTTCACCAAATTGGTAGCAGAGGGCCCCTGCTATCCAAGGAGGCTTTTACATGTTTTCTAGATAAGTTTCTTTCAATTCTGTTTTGTCATATTTCCTTACTTAGATTGCTTTCTGAAATCATAGCTTTTAGCATAATTTTTAGCTTTTAGATTACAGTAGGCAGCCCGGGCATTTGCACATAGTTTTATAATGACTAATGACATGGAATCCATCTTGTCCTTCTGCTAATTTACTTTTCTTAGTTTTTGTTTAATTCCAGCACTATTTGTTTATTTCAGTCTTGCACATTTGCTTTAGTAGTTAGATTTAGATATTAAGTTGCTCATGTCATTTTCAGTTACCTCCGAAAGCCATAGCTGGACTAATGGCGAGGGATTGAAGTATGAGTGTGTAGTTTGATATTAGTTTACTTTTCTACAAGTTAGATATATTAAATTTCTCATGTCATTTTCAGTTACCTCCAAAAGCCATAGCTGAACTAATGGTGAGGAATTGAAGTATGAGTGTGTAGTTTGATATTAGTTTACTTTTCTGCAAGTTAGATATATTAAATTGCTCATGTCATTTTCAGTTACCTCCGAAAGCCATAGCTGGACTAATGGTGAGGGATTGAAGTATGAGTGTGTAGTTTGATATTAGTTTCTTTTTCTGCAAATTAGATATCAAATTGCTCAAGTTGTTTATGATTATCTCCGAAAGCCATAGCTAGACTAATGGTGAGGGGTCAGAATATGAGTTGATGTAATTAGATTTTAGTTTTACTTTACTTGCAATCTTTTCTTTGAGTACAGTTTATTTTGTGTTTAGACAGCAGCAAGGATAATGAGTTTCATGATTAATTGTTCACTGTTTGCTTGATTAGAATAGTGATGCAATTTTCATTTCCTTTTAGGACTTAATTTTGTCATTGTGTGTTTTGAAATTATTTTGAAGTTTGGAAAACCATTAGAAAGACATCATTGTCTTGAATATTTGTTTCCATACTTGTCTTTTAGAATTTCATAAAAATCCAAAAACGACAAAAAGTAAGAGATAGGTTATCTTGCACATATATTGCGCCTCACTTCGTCAGCTTACGAATCCCTGGTTGATAATTTATGTTAGCAATTTAGGACACACTAAATTGACCAAACATTTTGGCGCCGTTGCCGGGGAAGTGTAACTAGGTAGCCTTATTTCTTACATATAAAAAAAAATTAATAATTCTTGAGTATGCTCTCCTCCTGCACTTTGTGTGATCTGGAGGATCAGAAAAATGATTGTTATGTAAAAGAAAAATTAATAATTATTGAGTATGATCTCCTCTTGCACTTTGTATGATCTGGAGGATCAGAAAAAGAATTGTTATGTGAAAAAGAAAAAAAAAGAGAAACAATAAAACTTCATCATTTCAATTGATTCAACAATTAAAAAAAAAAAAATTTGTTTTCATAAAAAGCATTGATTTCAATAAATTGTTTTGTTTAATGAATATATATGTGTATTTTTAATTTTTTAAAAATATAACATACATAATTTTATTAAACAAATCAATTAAAAAAAAAATGAAAAAAAAAAAATAAATTAAATTATTTTGTTACTAAGATATATATGTATATTTTTAAAATTTTTGAATATATATATATATATATATATATATATATATATATATAATTTTAATAACAAATCATTTAAAAAAAAAAAAATTCAATAAATTGTTTTGTTTAGTAAATTACATATGTATATTTTTAATTTTTCAAAATTTAACATGTGTAATTTTATTAACAAAAAAAAAAAAAAAAAAATCATTTTGCTTAGTAAAATATATATGTGTATTTTTAATTTTTAAAAATATAACATATAGTTTTATTAACAAAAAAAATTATAAAAAAAAAATTGAAAAACAAAAACAAACCATTCGTAGTCCCAGTGCAAGGACGAACTAGACGAGCCTGGGCTTAAAGCAAAATCCTGTGAAGAGCTGAAGAGGAAACCTCTTCGTGACAAGGCATTTCTGAGACCATTTCCATGATTTGATTTGTGTCAAAAAATAAGAAATGCAGAAGCACCATAGCTCTGAATAAGCTCATCAGTACCACTGCTGGAAACATCATCAAATTCCCCAAATCCTTGAAAGAATTTGTAAGGCCTTCATGCAATCTCTCGCCATTCAAACCTGTCAAGTTCCCAAATGCCAATTCTTTTTATTATACCAGGCCTGTCAGCCTTGCCAATGCCGCCTACCATCACCAAACGCTCCTTCAGATTCATAAGATGGCCACATGTAAGAGAACAAGGCATTGAAATTGACAAAATTTTCAAAGAGGAAAAAACATGCCTTGACTGAACTGAAGAATGCTCAGGATAATAACACTATTTACATATGGCAATCAGCGAACCAGAAGTCGTATTTCTTTCCCAGAAAAACGCAATTTTATTTGACACGTCAATTTGAAACGCATTTTCTGAACGATTGAGGATGAATTTTGAAAATCCACGACATGGGTTTTTTCGCCAACATGGTCAATTAGATAACCCAGAAATCGTTTTACAAAATTCATGGCGGTTTGGGAGAATTTCTCGGTTCTTTGAAGACCATTTTTACCTGCCGCGTGAGGAAAAACGGTTTTCTGTTTGCACAGTAAAGAGTTTGAACGGCACTTTGCTTGATTTCAGCCATAATTCGGTTTCCTGATCTCAAGGAAGAAGAATCCAAGTTGAATACAAATTCTATCAACCTTGAGCAATGTGGATTCCAGATGATTATGATTTGTCTGAGACTGTTTGGAGATCATATCGCATTTGTTGAATTCGTGATGGCTGGAAGTGCCATACTTGCATTGAACTGTAGTGGTGCAATTGTGCCCAGACTCAATGAGCATCTTATTTATCCGATTATGGAGATCACTTAGGTATCACTATATCTACTGCTCATGAGCATAAAATGCATTTCAAGATGAGACCTTGGAGTTATTGTGTTCATTTATTGAGACAGGAATATGTGCCAATAGAAATATTTTTTTATTATGTGAAAGGCGAGGATAAGCAGCATTATGTGCATACAGGTTTGGGCACGAGAATTGTTCACCTCAACTGATATTTAATTAATATGATAGTTTCTACAATTTGTTTAACGAAAAAAAAAAATTTAATAAAATTAAAATTGTTTTGTTTATTAAAATATGAATGTATATTTTTAAATTTTTGAAAATATATATATATATATAATTTTATTTACAAATCATTTAAAAAAAAAAAAATTCTCTTTTTCAATTTGTTATTAAAAAAAAATAAAAAAAAATTTGCATTTCTCTTTTGTTGTTAACAAAAAATAATAATAATAATAATAATAATTTTGAATCAATGAAATGAATAAGTTATTTGCTCACTTTTTCTAAAGGTATTGATTAATTTTGGACTGATGATGAAGGATGAATGGCTAACTTTTTATTCAAGATTTTTAGCTACAGAAACCGTCGACATTTTGTAGCTAAAGTCCAATTCCGCAGCTGTTATCCAATTCCGCAGCTAAATTCCAATTCCGCAGCTGTTCTCCAATTCCGCAGCTAAAGTCCAATTCCGCAGCTGTTCTCCAATTCCGCAGCTGAAAAACCTCATTGTTCAAATCAGCTTAATTTTCTCATACAAAATCAGATTTTGATGATTCAAGTATCGTTGGAAATGTCTCAACAAGATCTATATAATGAGAAATCCATCATTAGAGTTTGAAACGGTAAATAATGAAATAAATTGCTGAAAAGAAGCAACATTCAACTTGAGGCACTAATTCCAAAACAGGTATAAATTCTTTTGATTTTTCCTTTGAGAACTTGTTTCATTAATACAAATTCTTATTTTTGTATGTAAATATCATAACTAGAGAGATTGATCACCTCTCTCCTTTGATAATCTTACATTCCATTGCAGAAGAAGTATTAGTTTTTTTGCAGATTCCAGGAGGAAGAACAAATGACTACAAGAGAATGGTGTCTCTAAAAGACCAATTTGTTTCAAAAGAGGATGATCAGCAACAAAGAGGAAATATGCTGATGTAAAATCAGATCCAAACACTTGAAAAACTTTCAGATACTATTGTCTCCATCACATCCATACCTCATAATAAACCATTCACCTCATTTCACTTCATGTTTTCCATTTACATTCACATCCACTTTCCATTTCTTTTTGTCCATTCATAACTCACAAATAAAAACAAGAGGCTCATTCACATGCTTATTGCCCATTGCTATTTCTACTTTCCATTACCATCTTCCATTTTCATCTTCCATTTCTTGTCATTTTCATTCCGCAAATAAGCCCTGCTGCAATGCAAATTATTGAGTCCATAGTCCTTTGAGTCTAAGTTCTTTGTAAAAACACCTTTAGGCTTGCATGCCTTAATGGCAAGTTCTCATGCTGACAAACAATGAGAATACATTAATGTCTCTTGTTCGTCAGATCTTCTAGGTGACTCGACATCAGAAAAATCATTCGTACCTAGCAAGATGTGTTTGGGCATCTTGACTCTCATTGTCATCAATGGTGAGAGTTCTCGTGTTGACTAGTGGCATCCATTAATGGCCATTAAGTCAACAATTTCCTACTATGTTCGACATCAGAACATCTTTTCACATAGTAGGAATTATGCCAATGAGTTTTGAAGACATGAAGACTATTATTTTCAGTATTTTGGAGCAGATTCAGCAAGTTTTAGTAGAAGCAATAAAAAGTCATCTCATCTCTTTATCCATGACTCCTTTTGTTCAACCACTTGAAGAAGAATATGATCAGAATTTTGCAGCCACCACACATACACAACTCATCCACATTTAAGGTAAGTGAAGGTATGTTGTTTTCTAATTTTTAGTCATGTAATTCATTAGAATGCTAAAATTGTAACTTTGGAAATATTCCTCACTCCCTTTTTCACATTGTCATATCTTTAGTTGGGGGGAAGGGACATCATTTCATATCCACGTGTTATACACTATCACACATTTTCATTTCATTCCCATCCACATATACTTCCCAACCAACTATTGTTGCAACATGATCCAAAAGATTATATGCCTTGCAAATGATCAATTCATTGATGAAGTAATTGATTCTAAATGTTTTCATGAACTTTGATGCAACAAAGAAAATAAAGCATTGTTACACAAGAACCAATGCTTCAAAAAAAAAAAATGGTTGTCACACAAGAACCAACCATTGAAAAAAAAAAAATGTTGCAATCAAATGTATTATACTTTGCCAAAAAGGAAAATATCAAGAAGCAAAGTTTGGAATGAATCTATATGAGTCAAAACTCATAAAAGATAAACTCATGGACAAATGAATCATTGCAATAGTTGCATGAGGACATGCAACAACTTCAGTTGGGGAGTATGTTGAGTCTCAAAAGTGTTCTCTATATTCATACATATTTCCATTATGTCATAACCATTTAGCTCTTATTTCATAGCCATTTGACCTAAAACCCTACATCAAGTAACCATTTTCATAAATATATGGGTTAGGATCCTTGTTTTTCAAAGTTATTTATTTTATGTATTTTAAGTGAATTTATGATTAGAAACTAGAAAATTAACATAGTTTCATATATCTATATATGTGTTATGAGTTTTGTGACATGTGTAGGTCAAAATGAGACTTCTAGAAGACCCTTATGTGGCACTCTAAGGCCAAATTCGAATTTGGTTGGAAAAGATTATGGGATCAAGAGGATATGTGTCTCACTTCCTTGTTGTATTGAAACTCTAAGAGGATATGTGTCTCATTTCTTAGTTGTGTTGAAACTCTAGAAAGACATGTGTCTTATCATTTCCTATTTTGATTGTAACTCTAGAGATGGAGGGAGAGATTCATGGACTCTCATTAATGAGATGACTCCTCATATTTTGTATAAATAGGTGAAGCTTTCTCCTATCAAGGGTAATGAGGAAGTAATGAAAAAGTAGTGAAAAATAGGAGAAGGAGAGAAAGGAATAGAGAGTCTTTTGTAACAAAGTTTAAGATGGAATGGGATGTAGATTTGTGAGTTCTTTTTAATAGAGAAATTCAGTTCTTTGATGTTGTTTTGATTACAACTTTAAGGAGCTGAAGGACTTCACCAAATTGGTAGCAGAGGGCCCCTGCTATCCAAGGATGCTTTTACATGTTTTCTAGATATGTTGCTTTCAATTCTGTTTTTTCATATTTCCTTACTTAGATTGATTTTTGAAATCATAGCTTTTAGCATAATTTTTCATGGCATCCCGGGCATTTGCACATAGTTTTATAATGACTAATGACATGGAATCCATCTTGTCCTTCTGCTAATTTACTTTTCTTAGTTTTTGTTTAATTCCAGCACTGTTTGTTTATTTCAGTCTTGCACATTTTCTTTAGTAGTTAGATTTAGATATTAAGCTGATCATGTCATTTTCAGTTACCTCTGAAAGCCATAGATGGACTAATGGCGAGGGATTGAAGTATGAGTGTGTAGTTTGATATTAGTTTACTTTTCTGCAAGTTAGAGATATTAAATTGCTCATGTCATTTTCAGTTACCTCCAAAAGCCATAGCTGGACTAATGGCGAGGGATTGAAGTATGAGTGTGTAGTTTGATATTAGTTTACTTTTCTGCAAGTTAGATATATTAAATTACTCATGTCATTTTCAGTTACCTCCGAAAGCCATAGCTGGACTAATGGTGAGGGATTGAAGTATGAGTGTGTAGTTTGATATTAGTTTCTTTTTCTGCAAATTAGATATCAGATTGCTCAAGTTGTTTATGATTACCTCCGAAAGCCATAGTTAGACTAATGGTGAGGGGTCAGAATATGAGTTGATGTAATTTGATTTTAGTTTTACTTTACTTGCAATCTTTTATTTGAGTACAGTTTCTTTTGTGTTTAGACAGCAGCAAGGATAATGAGTTTCATGATCAATAGTTCATTGTTTGCTTGATTAGAATAGTGATGCAATTTTCATTTCCTTTTAGGAATTAATTTTGTCATTGTGTGTTTTAAAATTCTTTTGAAGTTTGGAAAACCATTAGAAGGACATCATTGTCTTGAATATTTGTCTCCATACTTGTCTTTTAGAATTTCATAAAAATCCAAAAACGACAAAAAGTAAGAGATAGGTTATCTTGCACATACAGTGCGCCACACTTCGTCAGTTTACGAATCCCTGGTTGATAATTTATGTTAGCAATTTAGGACACAATAAATTGACCAAACATTTGGCTAGGGTTATTTTTGGAGAAAATAACTCCTTATTCCTAGAATAGTGATCTTCAATACAAGTAAATTCCAGAGAAGAGAGATAATCATGTGACATAAACCTATTAACAAAAGTGAACAGGGAATGATTATTAATTATGGCATAATAAGTTGTTAGTGATTTTAATTATTTGTCTTTAACATGTAAAAATGTTAAATTCCAAACTTACATCATCATGGTTTGGCATCATGAGCTTGACTAATTGTCCACCATGCTCATAATTTCATTGTTGTATTCATATCTATAAACAACGTTTCAAATAATAATAAAAAAAGTTCTATAAGAAAAATCCGGACACCTCCATGCTGCTGCTCCTTATGAGACAAAGTCAAAATTGCATTACACAATCTGACACATAAGAATCTCCTATATCCCAGTGGTATGTATCCAAATTATTATAATAGTGTCTGCAAGACTTATGTTGACATTGCCAATGAAATATTTAAGCAATGAAAGATGTAGCCTTCTTCATTGTTGTATATGTAACGGTCTTTTATTAATGTAAAGATTGATGGTTTTGTCTTTTTGAAAATGAAATGTAAAATAATTTATTGTGGTCAATTGAAATTTTTTTTTTTTAAAGCTTTTCATTATGGAAGGGCGACATAGATATATGCCCTTCTAATTGAAATTCGGACCTGCCCTTCAAATTTGATCACTGTGTGGGACCTTAACAAATAATAAAACTATTTCATACGCGCGTTATATTATATAACAAAACTTTTGTCAAAAGCACAAAACGAACCCTTTATGCATGCGTATTTCATCACGAATTGATCATTTTACCATGTACCACCTTCTTCTACGAAGGAATATTCTTCCACTTGATTAGGTACTTCATAATGGTTATATGTCAAGAGATACGGAGATGTTTATCTATAACTTTTTGTGGTTCAAGAATCAACTTTCATTCTTCATCTAATTTTGGAAGTTCTATTTACATTGGCATATTTTTTCCCAAAACCTTTTTTAGGCAAGATACATGAAAAACCTTATGAATGCAAGAAGAAGGAAAATATAACTTCTATACCACTTGTGAAATCCTATGAATAATTATTTAGGGCCATAACAATTTTTTTTGAGCTAATTATTTATTCTTCTTTTTCTTGAATGAAGATTGCTTGTAATTCTATAATCTAAAAAATACCCAATTACCCTCCTCAAATTATCTTTCACTTCAATGTTGTTCCCCTTGTTGTTTTATCATGTTTCATGTCATTTGAAGGTTTTCCATAATAATTTTCAAATTTTCTTTAGTATTTTCCATATGTGACTCTATTTCATATACTTTGGACTTATCTTGCAAAAAATATGAGATACTAGGAGTTGGATATCCATAAAGGGCCTTAAATGGGGAAATTTTAGTAGATGTGTGATAAGTAGTATCATATTACCATTCTTCCTTGACGAACCCACTTCATCCATTAAGATAGCTTTTCTAAAGAGTAACATTGTAGATAACCTTAAAAACATTTGTTAACTATTTTTGTTTGACCATTTGATGTGTTTGATATGTAGAACTCATGGTAGCTAGTGTTTCTCCACTCATATTAAATAATTATTTCCAAAATTTTCTTGTTAATATTACTTTAGGAAAATCATGAAGACTATGAATTTCTTTCACGGAAACTTCTGCCACTTGGCTTGTTGTTTATGTACTTTGAGCTCTACAAAAAAAATCTACAAAATTTGTCTATATAAATGACCACAAAAATGTAATACTTACCTTTATATTTCAGTAACCCTGTAATAAATTCTATTGATATATCTTCTAGTCTTTGAATATGTATATGGAATGGTTGAAGTAACCCTAGAGATTTTACTATCTCTCTTTTATTTATTATGCAAACCTGACCTTCTCTTACAAAATTTTGAATATCTTTCTTCATTCCTTCCAAAAATATATTTTTTGATCCTTTTAGATGTTTTAAGGAACCCTGCGTCCTGTTAGGTCTCTGTAATAAGCAAGATTGGCAAAATTCCGATCACAGAGTTAACATCATTTCAACCAAATTTGGGATTCTAGGATCTAGCCCTCCTGAATCCGAAGAGGGATATCTCCAGTATGTACAAAGATGGATTTGTCTTTGAAGTTTGGGGTAATAATATTAGGCTAGTTATGAAGTCCAAGGGTTTGTTTGGTTTTTTGGATGGTTGAACATAGTTGCTGTCTGAGGCGGAAAGATCTATATGCAAATAGGTTCAAAAGTGAGAAGTTGCAAGAAAAAAGAGTAATCTTTAGCTAAGATGAAAGACGATGGCAGGTTTTCAGTCCATTGGGCTATGGAGTCATAAGGGGATTTAATTGAAACAATCAGGTTCAAGAGTGGTCTATGGGGCAAGTCATCTATGCCTCAGGATCTCGTTGAGGTTTGTTTTATGGAATGGAGTGATACATTAATAAGGGGGAAAATAAACAGATGCAGAACAAAGAGCAGCCTAGGATCTGGTAAGTACTTTGAAACTATCCAGCCTTTGACCAGGCACTTAAGAAAGACATGAAAGCAAACTAGGATCTGGTAACTACTTTGAAACTAGCCAGCCTTTGATACACTTCCAACAGAAAACACATAAAAAACAAAGGAAAACTTGAAGGCAACCTTTGGAGTAGAGACTAACGGGCCGGGCTCACCACAAATCCTCTCCTAGCTCTTCTTTACATGGTTGCTTTCAGGAAAATCACAAAGATAACACATAATGGCTTAAAATCTGATAAGTACTTTGAAACTAGTCAGCTTTTAACACATCCTAAGGGAAACAATCAAATAGTTGAGCAAATAAGAAAGGGACTCAGGGCTAACCTTAATTTCCTCAGTTCATCTTCACACAACATATATTGAAAGTAACATTTAAAAATAACATTTAGTCAAGGCAATAAGATAAGGGAACACTAACATGCCTATGCCTAAACTGAATTAATCATTTCCAAATAACACAGATAGAAGAAAACATCTAAATAAAGATTTCTCAGCCAGAGAAGGTTACTGGTATACAATAGGTCCTAACTCTGTTTAAGCTGTTCTTTACAGCAGAAAATGAAACAAAATGGAAACAGAAATAAAACACAAGTTACAGTGAGAATAACATCACCATCAACATAGACCAGGATCCCATAAACCAGCTTGTATTGATGCTTCAAACCAGTTACAATATTCATATCCAGTGTTTTAATCCATCTCTCTTCATAACCTAACCTATTTGTTACAAGCAGAGCTCCAAGAGCTAGTGAAATCCTATCTACAATCAAGAGTCTTCAGCTCAGTTACAATTACAATGCTTCAGCAATTACATTAACAACCAACCCCTCACTCATCTTCTATTGAAGTATTTATAGAAAGATGAGGAGGTGAGATATGATGAAAAGATCTCAAAAACCAATTAATACAGATATTAATGTCTTCTTAGCCTTTGAGGGGCTCAACGAATAACTATACAGGTGTTCCACTGTATTAAATGATTTACACTCATGAATTTAGCTCGGTGAGAGCTTCATTTGACTTTTGAGGCTCTGTGTATCACTAGGGTTGCTCTGCCGACATTCTGTCATTAATTTCTTGGCAGAAATAACTCCTTTGGCTGTGTCAAGGCAAAATACCTGACTTTGATCAATAAATTCAGTTCTTGATTGAATACTTTGAGGCAATAGGTGGCACTGCGGTGGTTGAGGAATCAATTTGCCTCAGATATGGCAGTGGAGGCAATATGTCTGATAAACACTTTTAGATTTTTCTCTTCAAATTGTGTTTTTAGATCGGGGATTAGGCGTTTGATAACTGTCTTAGCCCTAATCCCCATAAATCTGTCCACCTATGATCTGCTCTGGTTCATTTTTAGTCTTCAACATATGATACTCTTTCTCTGCATTGATCTTCATGGTTTTTTCTGTTGTGGAGGGTTGTGCAGGGCATATAAGGCATAAATGCCTAATAAAACATCAATGAAATGTAATATTTACCCCTGCAGATGATCTTCCTTGGAGGAAATGAAAAAAGGAGGGTCGTCACCCTCTGTCGCCGAACATTCTTTGGAAATGACAGAAAATACATTCAAACCTGCAAAAGCACGAAAAAACGTTATATAATCCTACGTATTTGGTTTACTGCATCGAGGACTATGCGGAGGAGCGTGGGTCGTTGGATGGCATCATCCTATGGCTGGGATTTAATCTCAGAATGGTCGAAAAAACATGGGGGGATGAGGATTAAATCAGAGCCGTCGATTCGCGCCGAGATCGACGGTCGGGGATGACTACGGGGGGTTCGGATGTACGGAGGAAAAATCTTGGGGGCATACCCCCGTACTGAAACTACGCCGTTGATCTAGATCAGTTTGGACGGTCAAGATGGAATCAGGGGGCGTTGAAAGTCAAACGGAGAGAATCTGGAGGATGAGCAATGGAATCAAGCATTCGAATGTGCGTCGTCGATCTACAAAGATTGACGGCGGAGATTGATTCTCGGCTGCGCTGGGGCCCGGCTAAAACGCGCACAGCTTCGTTAAAGAGCGGGTGTTTTGAATGGATGAGAGCCGTCGGATGCGCGAAGTTAGATCGGACGGTAATCGTTGATTCCGTTGGGCGGTTATGGTCTGACAGATAACGTGCGGGGGACTGACTTTATGCGGCGGTTTTGAAACAGGGCGGAGGACACGCGTCGCGCAGCATATGGAATCGCTGGTCGACAGGAGAAAATAGCCTTTGGCTCGAAGGCAGTGCGGAAAAGACTGCTGGTTTTGGGCAAACAGCGTACGGGAGGCGGGGACCACATGGTAAGTCAGGGTCCGCACCGTCTGATCCGTGGAGCAGATCAATGGTTGTGGTTAAAAACTAATTTGCACATGCAGATAAATCAAAACATTATAAAACCCGATTTTTTATGTTTTTGGGCAGAAAACTTAAAATGAAATGATAAGCACCCTTTGGTTTCGCGCGTGGTTCTAGCGCTTTGGGCTTATGGACGAAAAGGGTGAAGGGATTAGCTCGCGGGGGCTAAAAACCTTAATACACAAAAATATGTATTTTCTATGGTTTTTCAAAGATTTTTCAAAGGATTTAAGGTTCCGACAAGGTTAAAAAGTGGGTTTTTAACCTTAGGAAATGAAATTTATGAAGGGATAGGGGAAAGCATATGGTTTTGAGGGGTTTTCATGGGAAAAGGAAAATGGAAAATGGGGTTAGCTTGTAAGAAAGGGGGGGGGGAAGGGCAATGCAGCAGTTTTTTGACTTGGATTTTTGCAGGATATCAGAGGTTTTGAAGAGGGAAACAGCTGTGAAGATTAACCAGCAGTTACGGATTAATAAAAAAGACTTCAAGCACCAACAATTTCAGGGCTAAATTTGTTTCTTGAAGGCTACAAGAATCATTTAGCCACCAGTTGATATGATAGAAAAATATGGGTGGCTAACAGTGGCTCCACTTGGGGATGGTGCCTTCTTGAAGGCATCAAGAATTCAGACTTGATTTCTCTGGAATGTTGACCATGTGTCTCGTCCTTTGAATTGCTCTTGCTTTGCTCTGAAAAATAATACCAGTTATGAAATAACAAATGGACTTCATCAATACAACTTCTACCTACCCAATCCTACTGATCTAACATTTTTTCTTCATCATTAGTGTGCACTTGGATTGGAAAAATCTATTCACAACATTTTATTCTTTTGAAAGCATAAAAAATAATCTAATGCTACTCCTTATTTCTCCTTGAACTCGGATTAAATAGTTGAGCTCAGATATTTCTCTACATAATCTAATGTCTGTTGGGATTAAACTGTCCAACAGACTTTCATTCCCTAAATTATACAACAGAAATTTAAAAACAGTCAAGTCAAGATTAAGCAGTTTGACTTGCTGTGATCTATGGCATAAAAACAAGCTGCACATAGATTATTATTTGCAGAAAAATAAAAACAAAATGGAACGCTTAAGATCTGAAAGTCTATTATCATGGCCTTCTCTTTTCTTCACAGCTTTGTTTTTGCTTTGCTTTTGAGCTGTCTTTGCTTTTCATCTGGTTCAGATTTTAAACTGATTTAGAACCAGATCTTTGCATTCTTTGACTCAGAATTTAACATAGATTTGAGTCATCTCCCTTTGGAAACTTTGGTTCAGATTTTGAGTTTGTTTGAACCTTCAATTTCTAACCTAATCTATCTACTGATAAGCCAAGATTAAACAGTTTGGAAAATCGAATTCACTATCCTATCAGCAGAAAAATTGAAGCTACTTAGTCAAGATTAAGCAGTTTGACTAACTAGAAGTGTATTTTTGAGGAGTGGCATTTGAGCTTGCACACTTTCAGATTTGTTTCTCTTTTTCTTGGCATGGGGCCTTGCCTTTCTTGTTTTCAATTCTTCCCTCTTTTCTTTCTTTTCTTTGTTTTTGTATTTTTTGATTTTTCATAACTTTGAATGCAATGGTGGATGGAATATTCATAATGGAAAAAGATAAAAAGGCTTCAAAACATAAAATGGATCAAGAGAAGTAATGCTTAAGCATCCTGCCATTGACAGGACCCCCAAACAATTTTGTTCCATCCAGTTCCTGCAAGAAAAATGCATTATTACCAGCAACTGAATGAATAGAGTAAGGGCCAAGCCATAGGTTGTCAAATTTTCCATGCTTGCCCTTTACTTCCCTTCTTGAGTCCCACTTCAAAACTTTATCCCCAATCTTGAAATTTCTAGCCTTTGTTCTTCTATCAAATATCTTCTTGATACTGTCTTGCTTCTGCAATGCTTTGTTATACACTTCCTCTCTGGTTTGCTAAAGATGAATGGTTTGATTTATTCTTCTGATTATGTCATTTTCTTCAGTCTGCAACTCTTGAATTAACTTCATAACTGGTACACTAAGGTTGTTAGGAAAAATTGCATCTGTACCATACACATACCAAGAGATTTCTTCAAAGTTAATCTGTCAGCCCAAAGTGCATGGATCAGCTTTGTGTGCCAAGACTTTTTATTGTCCTCCAACAGTTTCTTGATTATGTTCACTAAGCTTTTGTTGGAAGATTCCGCAAGTCCATTACCCTGAGGGTAATAGGCTGTGGAGTGTCCCAATGTTATCTGATACTTGTGACAGAATTCAACCATTTTCTATGATCCAAATGCTGCTGCATTATCTGTGATGATCTTGGTAGGACAACCAAATCTGGAGAGGATGTTAGTCTCCATAAATTTTATGATAACTGAATCATTGGCCTTCCTACAAGGAATGGATTCTGTCCACTTAGTGAAGTAGTCTGTGGCAGTAAGAATCCACCTATGCTGGGCAGAAGATGGTGGATGGATTTCTCCTATGAAGTCAAGTCCCCACTGTTGAAAAGGGGCTTTGACAGTGATTGGATGCAGAGGCAGGGGTAGAAATTTTCTCTTTCCTTCAAACAATTGGCATTTATGGCAAGTAGTGGTCATCTTGTGGACATCATGAAATAGAGTAGGCCAATAGAAACCAGCCCTCAAAATTTTGTTGGCTGTCGACTTCCAATACAAATGACCTCCACACTCTCCTTCATGGAATTACTGCTTAATCTTCTCTGCATCAAACTCAGGCAAAAATGTAAGCAATATACCACTTGCACTTTTCCAATAAAGACATTTATCAATAATGCAATAGTTTACAACCTTTAACTTTAGGAATCTTGCCTTTGTTTTTGATAAATCAGGAGGTGTATTCAGATTAAGCAAAACATAAACAATATCAGTATACCAAGGAGAATTCACAAAATGGTCTTCAATAATGGGAGCTGAGAATTCTTCTTGGTCATCAAAAGCATTAATCACATTAATATCAAGAACTTCACAATTTGATTCGGCCATTAATTTAGCTAGACCTTGGCCTTTGATGAGCTTAGTGGGTTTTATCTCTAAATCATATTCAAGGATAATAGCAATCCACTTACCTCTCTTACCATCTGGGTCCTGTGTTAGAATATCTTTAACAACTGAATTTGGGACAAAGGCAATAATGTGTGAGTGAAGGATGTATACTTTGAAGTCTTTCAAAGCCTTCACCAAAGCAAAAGCCTGCTTCTCCATAATGTTATACTTCAAAGGGGAATCCCTTAATGCCTTGCTAAAGAATGCAATAGGCTGCTCTTGTCCTTGTGGATTTTTTTGTAAAAGGACAGGAGCTATGGTATGTTCTGATGCAAATGAGAAGATATAAAATTCTTTTGAAAAATCAGGACTTATGAGAACCGGTGTTTTGGTTAATGCTTGTTTTACCAGTTCAAAGGATGTCTTTGCTTCCAAGGTCCATTTTACCCCTTGCTCCTTCTTTAACATGTTTGTGATATTCCTAAGGAGCTCAACCAAGTTGGGGATGAACCTTCTCAAAAATTTGATCTTTCCAATGAAAGACTGCAACACTTTGATGTTTCGAGGATGAGAGATTTGCAATATGGCCTCAATCCTTTTGGGATCAATCTTAATACCCTCCTCAGAAATAATGTGCCCAATAAGTTTACCTTCTTGGAGACCAAATAAAGTCTTCTTAGGGTTCAAATATATCCCAAATTTTCTGCACTTCTCGAAAACTTTCCTCAAATGTTCTAAGTATTCTTCATCTGTTTTTGAAAACTCAGTGATATCATCAAGATAGATAATGACGAAGAAGCCCAGTTCTTCCGAGAATGCTATGTCCATGGCTCTTTGAAAGGTCGCTCCAGCATTCATTAGACCAAAAGGCATTTTCACATACATGAAAGTGCCCCAAGGTGTAGTGAAGGCTATCTTTAATTGATCATCAGGGTGGACTAAGACTTGATCATACCCTAAATAGCCATCTAGCAAAGAAATTCTCTTAGACCCCACCACCCTTTGTAGAATATGATCCATTTTTGGTAAAGGGTAGTTGTCTTTCAATGAAGCTTTGTTTAAGTCTCTAAAGTCTATAAAAAGCCTGATTTCTCCAGTTTTCTTCCTAACAGACACCAGATTAGACACCCACTCAGAATATCAAATAGGGACAATAATTCCATCCTCATTCATTTTCATGATTTCCTTCTTAACCAAAGGCAGTTGGACAGGGTTTATTCTGCGCAACTTCTGTTTGAATGGTTTTTGGTTTTCTTTAAGAGGGATTTTGTGCTGTATTATTTCAGTGTCATAGGACTTAAGATCTTCGTAACTCCATGCAAAAACATCAGAAAATTCTTTGAACAGCCCTATGTATTTGAGTTTAATGTGAGCTGGAAAAGTTTTGGACAATTTGATCATTTTCGGTTTTTCCTCACTGCCTATATTGCATTCCTCTACCTCAGTCTCTACAGGCTCCAATTTTGGTTTATTTTCCACATCGTTAAAATCGAACAACTCTTCCAAAGGTGCTAGACCACTTGGCAAACCTTCATCTTTAGAATGCAGAGTTTCTATTTCTTCTTTTTCTGATTCTGCACTCAATTCTGTTTTGTTTTTGCGTTTGCTAGTCTGAAGGTTAATGTTGACAAGCTCAGGAGAAGGCTCTTCCTCACCAAGAAAAATTTCTTCACTGCAGTCTGTATCATAGTCTGAATCTGAACTATGCAGTTCAAATTCATTTCTGAATTGCATGAAGTCTTCTATTTGTTTATCTCCGTCAAACACTTGCCAATATTTTTTGTTATCAGACACTGCTGGTCTAAATTTTATCGGAGTTGTGCTGTCTCCAATTTCATATGGCATTAGAAATGTCCTAGCTGCAAAGGCTAAATTGTGGGCTATAAGGTTTCTTTTCCTTGGGACAAAAATTAGCTTGGACTCCTCAAACGTTTTCAAAAGATCCATGACGTCATTCCTATAGGCCCTAAGTTTGGGATGATTTGCATTATACTCCCCATTGACTTGCCTAATAATTAACTCAGAATCCCCATATACGTTAATTCTTTTGGCTCCTAATTTCTTCAAGAGATGCAAGCCTAAGAGAAGGGATTCGTATTCTGCTATGTTGTTGGAACACTGAAAGTTTAATTTGCAAGAAATACATTATGTGTGCTTGCTATCAGTGTTAGTAATCCAGACACCTACACTAGCATTTGGTCTAGAGCATGACCCATCAAAATACATAGTCGAGAGAGGATCATTTTCATTTTTATCAGTTTGGTGCATGTCCTTTGTATGATTTGACTCCTCAAGTTTTTCATCGGGTTGAGGATTGCTCTCTTGACTGTCAAGATTTAAGTTTAATGGATTGATGTTTTGTAGTTCAAGACTTGTGCTTGGTTTGCTAAGGTTTTCAAATATAGCAAAATGCTTTGACACTTCAGTGTTGTATTCCTCTTCCTTCGTTTTAGCCATTAACCCTGTTAAAGTGACTTTTTTTGTGAGGGTTTCATCATTAAACATGATAAAAGAATCAAAGCTCGTACTTACAGCATACAGAGGAGAGTTTTGAGGCCTGTCTAGACTTGTCACTGTGTATTGCATATGAGACTCCCTGTAAAGTCTTCTAGTCTGATTGAAAACATGGATAGTCGCATAGGTCATGTCCATCTGCATAGTCCCCTGTAACTTAGCCCCCCAAGACCTTGATAAAAGCATTCCATACTTTGGGGGTACATCAGCCACAAAAACATCCATAACTAACCATTTGGCTGGAATCTGGGCTAAGTTAACACAAAGGTCTTTGATCAATCCTAAACATTTCACTCTGCTGGAATCAAAGGAGTATAGGTCCTTATAAGGTCTGGTGATTTCTAGACATAGGCTTTCCATTACAGCTTTTGGCATTAAATTATGAGAAGTGCCTGAGTCGTGCATAGCGTTGTGAAAAATCTTGTCATGGATATTTAAACTTACATAGAAGGGAGGGACAAGTCCCTCTTGAAACTTACCTTCAATATTTGGACCAAAAAATGAGCTCTGGTTGGTCATCATTAAGATTGAGAGTATCCTCATTTTCTTCTATGTTCAAAGCCTTCAAAATTTTGGACCTATATACATGTTGGGCAGCTAACTCAGTCAGAGGAACATAAATTTTGATCTTTGAGATTTCCTGTTCCAGATTGAAAGAAATTTGATTCTTTAAGGCGTTGGTTTTAGTCCTATCAGCTGTCATTTTATCAGCTACATCAGTTTGTTGCCTTGCTTTATTTACATTTGATACAGTTTTTTTAATAGGAGTACTAGCCGAGGTGTTAGTAATGCTAATGTCTGCACTCTTTTTTTCAATATTTTGAGTGTCTTTCTCTTTACCACTACCAGAATTATCAGCCACTTTTTTGTCTTTTTGTTTCACTGTCTTAGGCTTGGTTGTAGTGCTGTTTTGAGAATATTTGTCAGAGGTTTGGTTGTTGGGGGTTTGTTGACTCGATCTACTTCCGAGTTCATATTATTTTGAAGGTTCTGTCATGGCATTCTCCATGTCTTGACAACAATTTTCATTATCATCCCTTTTGTCATCATAAGGTGTGTAAATACCCCCTTTTCTATCATAATGAACCTCAAAGTCATCATCATCTACCCCAAATAGGTTCATATCATTATCCTCTGTTATTTCATCTGTTTCCTCAACCTCACTTACATAGTTTTGATGAAAGGGAGGAGTGATCCGCTGATCATCTTCCCTAGGTCTGTTTGGAGGCTGGTTTCATCTAACATTCTGATTCTGGTTTTGGTTTCTGTTTTGAGGAGCGTTTTGATTTAGACTTGCTTGCGCTCTCTCTAGAATGCTCATTTTCTTCATCATTTCTTCCATCATTCTTTCCATTTTTGAGCTTGAGGTAGTAGGGGTGGATTCCTCTCTAAAAGATACTCTCTTTTCAGTTTTCATCCTTGCTCTCTTCTCCATTAAGTTTACTTCCACAGAGAGAGCACCTCTTTGCATATCTTCAAGGGTTGCAAAATCTATTTCTCTGAGTGAATAGGTCATGTCAGCATCAAACCCTTCAGGAAACTTGTTTAAAGCTAAGCCCTGTGGAGGTTTTAGTTCAGGAGAAAGTGCATTATACACACTATTAAATCTGGTACAATAGGCTTATACACTTTCCCCAGGGTTCCTATGGAGATTGTTATAGTCAGCAAGAACTTGGAGAGGATTCTTCCTCACTTCCCATTTGTTTAAGAATGTTTGATGGAAGCCTTGGAGATTGTTGATACTGTGGGGGGCTAAGGCTTTAAACCATTTTCTTACTTCTCCCCCCAGAATTTGAGAAAACAATCGGAGCTTGACAAAATCATCATCAATTTCATTTCTGTCAAAGTAGTCATTCATCTTGTCCACATGTTGCGATGCAGTTATAGTATTGCTAGCATCATACAATGGGATTTTGGACTGATAGTCTTGTGGAAGATTGACTAATGGTATAGGAAGGACTAAGGGAGCATACCATGCTGCCATGATATGTGGTGGGGGTGGGTTGACAAGAGGAGGTGTGGGCTGAAGTGGAGTGGTTTGAACAGTGGATGAAGGATGAGCAGAAGTGGATGGAACAACAGTAGATTGTTGAGCTGATCTTGGATGAGAGAAGCCTAAGTTAAGAATAAAGTGTAAATCAGGAGGTGTTGATTCTCTATTCCCAAGGTGTTCACTTGTTTCAGGAGATGAAAGTGAAGACTCAGAATCTAGCTGATCTAAATCACCAAATGACCTAGTCCTAAATGGGTTCAATAAGTCAGTTTGTGATTTCTGTAGAGCTGAAAGATTTTCAGGGACTGAATTGGCTCTTATGTGAGATATGAAAATAGTTGAGGATTCTATCTTAGGAGACTTCCCAAGGATACTTTCTGGGTTGTCAAATATCTCAGGTGGATCAGGGTCAGGATGGGCTCTAGTGTGAATCTTTCTAGGAGCCACTATGCTATGTTTTTAGACCTAAATAAACAGGAAAAGTCCAACCAAGTATAACAGTCTTCGAGAAGTTGACTAATCTTTTTTCACAATTTAAATCCTACAGACTTCTAACTGAGTTTGAAGGATATTATAATGATAAGGGTTCTTCCCAGTGGAGTCTTAAGGTCTGTTCAGGATTGTGGAGTCGCCAGGTGGAAAGTTCAGAGTGTTTTCAAAGACATACAATGTCCACCACAGTGCTTGTGAAACATCCTTTTCAAGGGTATCCCGAAACACAACAAACTCTAACTAGAGATTGACTGGGAGGGCATTCACCAGATATGTCACCTCTAAAAGAGGGTGAGATCCGGAGGCTACCTAGCCCTTTCCAGAATCTATCTAAGAGTATGAAGTAAAACACATATAATGGTAAGTGAAATGTAAGAACAAGTGTTTTACTACCAATCTAAAATTCTTTTTGGTATTTTCTGAATTGTTTTTATTTGTGGTTTCTAAGAATAAGCTACCTTTGCTTCAAAACTTAGCTACGGTTGTGAGTCAAATACAACCTATTCTTATGGCAAAGCTAGCTGATTTTCCAAGGTTAGATAAAGTTAATAAGAATCCTAGGGTTGACCTAGTTTGTCACTGATTCAAACAAGTTTCATCATGATTACCATTTCTTGGTAGTGCTTGAAAAGGCTGCTTTTAACTCTCAAAGTTTTCTTGAATAAAGGGTTTTCTGGGGTCTCTAACAGGTATTAAAAACACTTATTTCCCCATTGGAGTCACCAGAAATGTTAGGTCTCTGTAATAAGCAAGATTGGCAAAAGTCTGATCACAGAGTTAACATCATTTCAACCAACTTTGGGATTCTAGGATCTAGCCCTCCTGAATCCGGAGAGGGATCTCTCCAGTATGTACAAAGATGGATTTGTCTTTGAAGTTTGGGGTAATAGTATTAGGCTAGTTATGAAGTCCAAGGGTTTGTTTGGTTTTTTGGATGGTTGAACATAGTTGCTGTCTAAAGGCGGAAAGATCTATATGCAAATAGGTTCAAAAGTGAGAAGTTGCAAGCAAAAAGAGTAAGCTTTAGCTAAGATGAAAGATGATGGTAGGTTTTCAGTCCATTGGGCTATGGATTCATAAGGGGATTTAATTGAAACAATCAGGTTCAAGAGTGGTCTATGGGGCAAGTCATCTATGCCTCAGGATCTCTTTGAGGTTTGATTTATGGAATGGAGTGATACATTAATAAGGGGGAAAATAAACAGATGCAGAACAAAGAGCATCCTAGGATCTGGTAAGTACTTTGAAACTATCCAGCCTTTGACCAGGCACTTAAGAAAGACATGAAAGCAAACTAGGATCTGGTAAGTACTTTGAAACTAGCCAGCCTTTGATACACTTCCAACAGAAAACACATAAAAAATAAAGGGAAACTTGAAGGCAACCTTTGGAGTAGAGACTAACGGGTCGGGCTCACCACAAATCCTCTCCAAGCCCTTATTTACTTGGTTGCTTTCAGGACAATCACAAAGATAACACAGAATGGCCTAAGATCTGAGAAGTACTTTGAAACTAGTCAACTTTTAACACATCCTAAGGGAAACAATCAAATAGTTGAGCAAATAAGAAAGGGACTTAGGGCTAACCTTAATTTCCTCAGTTCATCTTCACACAACATATATTGAAAGTAACATTTAAAAATAACATTCAGTCAAGGCAATAAGATGAGGGAACGCCAACATGCCTATGCCTAAACTGAATTAATCATTTCCAAATAACACAGATAGAAGAAAACATCTAAATAAAGATTTCTCAGCCAGAGAAGGTTACTGGTATACAATAGGTCCTAACTCTTAATTTAAAAAGGTACATTCTTTACGAGCGGGAAATGAAACAAAATGGAAGCAGAAATAAAACACAAGTTAGGTAGAATAACATCACCCTTGACATGAACAGGATCCCTGCCCGCTTCGGCTTGTGTTGATGCTGAAACAGGTTACAATATTCATATCCAGTGTTTTAATCCATCTCTCTTCCATAACCCTAACTATTTGTTCATGACAGGAGCTCTGAGCTAGTGAGAATCCTATCTACAAATCAAAGTCTAGACTAGATTACAATTACAATGCTTCAGCAATTACATTAACAACCAACCCCTCACTCATCTTCTATTGAAGTATTTATAGAAAGATGAGGAGGTGAGATCTGATGAAAAGATCTCAAAAACCAATTAATACAGATATTAATGTCTTCTTAGCCTTTGAGGGGCTCAACGAAGAACTATACATGTGTTCCACTGTATTAAATGATTTACACTCATGAATTTAGCTCGGTGAGAGCTTCATTTGACTTTTGAGGCTCTGTGTATCACTAGGGTTGCTCTGCCGACATTCTGTCATTAATTTCCTGGTAGAAATAACTCCTTTGGCTGTGTCGAGGCAAAATACCTTACTTTTATCAATAAATTCAGTTCTTGATTGAATACTTTGAGGCAATAGGTGGCGCTGCGGTGGTTGAGGAATCAATTTGCCTCAGATATGGCAGTGGAGGCAATATGTCTGATAAACACTTTTAGGTTTTTCTCTTCAAATTGTGTTTTTAGATTGGGGATTAGGCGTTTGATAACTGTCTTATCCCTAATCCCCATAAATATGTCCACCTATGATCTGCTCTGGTTCATTTTTAGTCTTCAACATCTGATACTCTTTCTCTGCATTGATCTTCATGGTTTTTTCTGTTGTGGAGGGCTGCGCAGGGAATATAAGGCATCAATGCCTAATAAAACATCAATGAAATGTGATATTTACCCCTGCAGATGATCTTCCTTGGAGGAAACAAAAAAAGGAGGGTCGTCACCCTCTGTCGCTGAACCTTCTTTGGAAATGACGAAAAATACATTCAAACCTGCAAAAACATGAAAAAACGTTATATAATCCTACGTATTTGGTTTACTGCATCGGGGACTGTGCGGAGGAGCGTGGGCCGTTGGATGGCATCATCCTACGGCTGGGATTTAATCTCAGAATGGTCAAAAAAGCATGGGGGGATGAGGATTAAATCAGAGCCATCAATTCGCGCCGAGATCGACGGTCGGGGATGACTACGGGGGGTTCGGATGTACAGAGGAAAAATCTTGGGGGCATACCCCCATAGTGAAACTGCGCCGTTGATATGGATCAGGTTGGATGGTCAAGATGGAATCAGGGGGCGTTGAAAGTCAAAGGGAGATAATTTGGAGGATGAGCAATGGAATCAAACATTTGAATGTGGACCGTCGATCTACAAAGATCGACGGCGGAGATTGATTCTCGGCTGCGCTGGGGCCTGGCTAAAACATGCACAACTTCGTTAAAGAGCGAGTGTTTTGAATGGATGAGAACCTTCATATGCACGAGGTCAGATCGGACGGTAATCGTTGATTCTGCTGGGCAGTTATGGTCTGACGGATAACGTGCGGGGGACTGACTTTATGTGGCAGTTTTGAAATAGGGCGGAGGACACGCGTCGCGCAACGTATGGAATCGCTGGCCGACGGGAGAAAACAACCTTTGGCCCGAAGGCAGTGCGGAAAATGCTGCCGGTTTTGGGCAAACAGCGTACGGGAGGCGGGGACCACATGGTAAGTTGGGGTCTGCATCGTCCGATCTGTGAAGCAGATCGACGGCTGTGGTTAAAAACTAATTTGCACATGCGGATAAATCAAAACATTATAAAACCCGATTTTTGATGTTTTTGGGTGGAAAACTTAAAATGAAATAATAAGCGCCCTTTGGTTTCGCGCGCGGTTCTAGCGCTTCAAGCTTATGGACGAAAAGGGTGAAGGGCTTAGCCCGCGGGGGCTAAAAACCTTAATACACAAAAATATGTATTTTCTATGGTTTTTCAAAGATTTTTCAAAGGATTTAAGGTTCCGATAAGGTTAAAAAGTGGGTTTTTAACCTTAGGAAATGAAATTTATGAAGGGATAGGGGAAAACATATGGTTTTGAGGGGTTTTCATGGGAAAAAGGAAAATGGAAAATGGGGTTAGCTTGTAAGAAAGAGGGGGGGGAAGGGCAATGCAACAGTTTTTTGACTTGGATTTTTGCAGGATATAAGAGGTTTTGAAGAGGGAAACATCTGTGAAGATTAACCAGCAGTTACGGATTCATCAAAAAGACTTCAAGCACCAACAATTTCAGGGCTGAATTTGTTTCTTGAAGGCTGCAAGAATCATTTAGCCACCAGCTGATATGACAGAAAAATATGGGCGGCTAACACGTCCTACCATTAGCGAGACATGGGACTCCCTTAATATTTTTTTATTCAAATATGCTTGCATGCATAAAAATATTCTACATTTGCACCAAATTATATCTCTCTTTCACTCCCAATGCTCCATAGAGTTCATCCCATCCTTTATAAATTTTATTTTTTGTTTAGTACTATTGTCATTTTTCCATTATGGCTAGCTTCTTCTAGCCACCTAGGAATAGAAAATGTAATTGGATATAAATTTGAGGCATCTTCTATTTTAGAAAGAGCATCATGTACTAAATTTTCCTTACCCTTTTTGCAGATTATCTCAAAATTAAAACTTTGCATTTTTTCTCCTCATTTTTGTTAATCTTCTAATGAAAATCATAGCTTCAAAAAATACTTTATGCTATCATGTTATATCTTGACTTTAAAGTACCTCCCAATGATATACTATCCCCAATTTTTATTGCATGTAATATTGCTTCCATTTATTTTTCATACGTAGATTTCACCAAATATTTTCTTTGAATTCCTTGCTTTTAAAAGCCAATGATATCCCTTATTGTGTTAATGTTACGTAAATTCCTTGTCCTAGTGCCTCACACTCTACTATGAATGTTTCACCAAAAGTAGGTGCAACCGATGTTGGTGTAGAAGACATGGCATCCTTTAAAAGAGAGAATGCCAAAGTAGCCTCATCATTCCATATAAATGATATTTTATTCAAGATATATGTGAGTGGAATTGAAATGCATGCATAATTCTTAAAAAATTATCAATAATATCATGTAAGTCTAAAAAATATTCTAAGAACCTTGATTTTCTTAGGAATAGGTCATTTTGTAATAGCTTTCATCTTTTGAGGCTCCAACTTCACTCCTTCCTTTAAAACAATATGAACCAAATACTCAAATTCTTATTTCCCAAAATCACATTTGGATATTTTTACATAAAAATGATTGTTCTCAATAATTTATATAACTTTTCCACATGTTTTGTGTGGTATTCCCATGATTTATTATAAATATGTGTATTATCAAAGAAAACCAAAACAAATTTTATAACATGGGATCAAACAAAATTGTTCTTAAGTCGAGCCTGTCGGACTTCAAAAGGCGATAAACCATAATTCAAACCAAATTCGTGTTCCAAAATAGCCTGCTGACGTCGGCCAATTTTGTGACGCGAAAACCAAATGAATTCCACCCTAATATTTTTCGAGTCCGAAGTTGGGCTGGCATACGGAGGGAGAGTTGTGACGCGAATTTCTTATCAAATTCGCCCTAATCTTTTTCGGGTCTGGATTTCCACTGTGCGAGCGGCCCAAACAAAGATCCGCTCAAATCAATTTTTGCCACATGTCCTCAATCAAAATTTTCCCTGTTCCCGGATGCGGGTGCATTCGATGGCGTTTAAGGCGATGGGACATGGATATGGAGATTTCATATCAATCGCATTAAGTTTTAACGCTGTTCAATTAGCCGATATTTAAGTTCCAAGGTTTTCACATCAAATTGCATTAAGTTTTAACACTATTCAAGATCGGACCTCCACTCCTGTTAGCGATTCTGCATGCTCCAATATGATCTGGCCTTCGGCTCTCATTAATGAGATATTAATTATGACGGGCGTTCTTCGATTGCATTGCAGTCGGGTCGATAAAATGGCGTTTCGCTATGGTTTTTTAGATGAGCCGGTTGCTGGGTTACACTGCCTGCTCACTGTGATGAGAAGGAGAAGTGGCCAGCTGAACTGCTGCTTAGACCTTGGTGCATATCTGCATATCTCTCAGTCTGGTCTGTGTCTATCTTCCTCTGTTTCTTGGAATTCTGCTTCTCTGTCTCGTCTTGTTCCCACTGCTGAGACTGCACCCATGCCTCGCCTGCGTCAAAGGATGCATTGCCGCAGGGGGAGCACTAGAGGTCAACCCCTGCGTGCTCCCTCCAGCCCCTCAAACGAGTCGTCTTCCCATTCTAGTGATTATCACGCAGGTTTCTATCTAGATACTAGAAGTGGGCGGGGTCAGGTTCTAGGATCTGGCCACCGTATGGGGTCCCCTGCTCCTCATTTCCCCACTGCTTCACCTTCTCCCACAACTTGCACTGCACTTTTTTCCTTTAATTTCTCTCTGAACTGCCCACGAATCATAGCTTCAATTACTGTGGTTTTCCGTGAGGAGGCCCAAATGGAAGAACAATGCACCCGTCTGGCGGGTCTGAGCTCAGAAAAATCCAGCCAGCATTCGGGCCTTCAGGAGGGGAGCGGTGGCATGAATGTGGAGATAGCACCTGGTGATCGTGGACCTTCCGAAGGATGGTGCCGAATCGTCGAGGAACCACCGGAGGAGTAGTTTGGTTAATTTGTTTTTCTTGCTTCGCGGCCCACTTAAATGGGCCGCTTTTAGATTATATTACTGTGCTGGACCTCTGTAATATTTTTGAATTCTGTAAACATTCAAGACTGGTTTCCCCGTATGAGGGAAGTCTTCTTTTTTGATTTTTTGATGACAAATTTGCCATGAGTCTGGGCAATGTTTTTGACTTCGGTGTAATTTTATTCCCACTGTTAATAGATTAACTTTACTTAGAAAAAAAAATGTTGCCCTGTTTCTATTTTAAACCTGTTTTTTGAAATACAGAGCCATGTTTATATGATTTTTTATAGTCTAAGCGTTGCGAGGTGTTTTATTATATTAATGTTTCACGATCAAATTATTCATAACAATTGGAAAAAAAAAATGTTGCCCTGTTTCTATTTTAAACCTGTTTTTTGAAATACAGAGCCATGTTTATATGGTCTACGTATTATACTCTTTCTCTGTATATATACAGGAACCTTTTTGCTATGAACAGGATGGATGCTGTAGCGGGCTACTAATGGAAACAAGCGAGCCTAAACCTTACATCTTGGATGCAACAGATGGTTACCAATTTTGGAATCAAGCGAGCCTGATCTTACAAGCGAGCCTGGGTTTTTGCAAATGGTTTTTATTTTCGGGAACAAGCGAGCCAGAACATACAATCGACCTTGGGTTTATACATATTTTTTCTCTATCATGTATGCTTTTTTTGTGAGGCGTATATCAACAGTACATGTCTCTGCACATTTCCTGTATCCGCTTTATGATACTATTTTATGTGTTGATAGGTTATCACTCTGCCTTCAAAACTAGCGATGCTATTTTATTGATATGGTCTGATGGTCTTTTTATATTTTGGACATATCACACTCCTCACATGATTAGCGTTTTTCTTTGTTCAAGGATTTTGAGTACTTTAATTTGTATTTGGAACAATGGACGTCGGTACTCTATCTATTGCTTTACTATTCTACATACTGCTATTTCACTTTCTTATAGATGCCTCGGGCATATTTGGATGCTTTCTCAGATTGTCGATAATCTCCATGTGGACCGTTACTGGGTTTTATATCATGTCCCTGTATGTGACATGGGGTATTTTTCTATCATTATCTGGGGTGGGACTTCCACTTTTCTGGATGGATATTTGGGTTCCAATCTTCAGATGTGAAAATGTAATGACTTCATGGACTGTTTTACTTCATATAATATATTCAAAACAACGTTTTTTCTCTTGTGAAAAAAAATGATTGTTTATAGTCGAAGCACTGCGGGGTGGTTTATTATATTAATATTTCACGATCGAATTATGTTCATAACAATTGGAAAAACAAATGTTTCCTTGTTTCTATTTTAAACCTATTTTTTGAAATACAGAGCCATGTTTATATGATTGTTTATAGTCGAAGCATTGCGGGGTGGTTTATTATATTAATATTTCACGATCATTGGAATTCCCACAATTCATAACAAATATTGGAGATTTACTGTCATGTTTTAAAGTTTCATTTTTTTTTTAAATTGAACCTGTTGTCGGTATACCGACGCCTTGTAATCGTCAGAATTGCGACAGCTTAAACATGTCGGAAGAGAGATAGTATAAAGACGTCGGATGGGCGACGTTCAAAACGTCGGACCACATTTCGTCAGAATTGCGACAGTTTACAAACGTCGGAAGAGCGACGTTCAAAACGTCCGACGACATTTCATCAGAATTGCGACAGTTTACAAACGTCGGAAGAGCGACATCCAAAACGTCGGACCACATTTCATCGGAATTGCGACAGTTTACAAACGTCAGAAGATCGACGTTCAAAATGTCGGACCACATTTTGTCGAAATTGCAACAGTTTACAAACATCGGAAGAGCAATGTTCAAAACATCGGACCACATTTCATCGGAAGTGCAACAGTTTACAAACGTCGAAAGAGCGACGCTTGTTTGGAAGTGACGGAAAACGTGTCGGTAGTGCAACACTTTGTAAGTGCGTCGGAATTGTGACGGGATGGAAAACCACGTTTTTCCCATCCTCGAACTGTCGCTCTTGCGACGACTATGTGTCGGAATAGCGACGAATTGGCCGTCGGAAATTGGGCCAAATTTTCTAGTGTGGTATTCTAGGAGTAGAGAATTTAGATAAAATGATTACACTGATGCTGATTGGGAAGGTATTATTGATGATAGGAAGAGCACCTCTAGTGAAATATTCTTTTTGGGAAAATTCTTAGTGTCTTGGGACAAAAAAAAAAGGCTCCATCTATTTATCAATTTCTGAAGCATAGTACATTGCATCTACCACTTGTCACTCACAAATTATCTCGATGAAGAATACCTTAAAGGAGATTAAAGTAGAGTTCACTGATCCAATTCCAATCATGTGTGACAACACTAGTGCTATCAACATTTCTAAGAATCTTGTCATGCACTCAAATTCCAAGCACATTCCTATCAAGTTTCACATCTTAAGAGAATGGGTTGTTGTTAATGTTGTTCGAATTGAATATGTGGCAATTAAAGAACAACTTGCAGAAATTTTTACTAAGCTACTTGCAAGAGAGCCCTTTTTATATCTCCGACGGTAGATATGAGTTGTGATTCCTCCTCCCAAATGACTCAATTACAATTGTTAGAAACTGTCTCACTACTCAGGGGGGGGTGAATCAATAGTGAATATATTTATATAAATTTTATCTTTTTATCAAAACAATAAACAATAAGAAAATCTTATGGATCCAACAAAACATCAATAGGTATGAGCATCTAAAATAAACATAAAGCACCATAAAAAATATCGATTCTTGCACATAAGAGAACAAAATTGTTTCTAGTGAAAACTCCTCTCTAGGGAAAAAAAAACCACTCATTGTTGTTGTTTCTCAATTATTCTATTAATTTTTGAAAAAAAGTTACATAGAATAGCTAGCATCCACTAGCTAGAAGACTCGACTCCTGAAAGAGTCTGTTGAAATCCATCAGTTGATTACCTACTCACACGACTCTATAGATAAACATCTACTAAAATCTTCCACAACCAATGAACCTCACCTAATAACCATTGGACTATCCAACTACCAATGGATTGAGATTCTCCTCCTCTAATAATTGTTATATAGTCTCTGTAAGCATGAAGTATCTACGCCTCCAACTCCTCCATGTGAAACATGTTTCAAAATATTTTAGACCGAGTTCTCAAATATGCTCAACATGAGAAACCCAACAACCACTATTATCTGAATAATAAAATATGATATACACCCACTAAAATCAACTACATATGTATAATAATCTATGCAAAAATATTGTATCACTCACTCACTCCACCCATACACTCACACCATCAATCACACAACTCACAAAATAAATCCACACACTCACTAAAATATAATCACAAAAATATATGTCAAAATATCCCCAACAATATTCAATCAATAAGATAGGAAAATACCATGGTTATGCTAATAACACAAACATTTATACCATGGTAATATCCAATTCAATACCATGGTTATATACTCATGGTTATGGAAATGACACAGCCCCTGTACCATGGTAATCTCCAATCCAATACCATAGGAAGCTACCATGGTAATACCAATTCCTGTAAGTCCAATACCAAGTGTCGACACATACCAACACTTGCATGACTGTCAAATGAGCACATGCATAATATCATATGGCATAGGAACACACAATACAATTTTCACATAATAAAATATATCATAATTCTAGCTACTCTACACACAAGCCAATGATGCCAACAGCCACTCAAGCCTACAACTTATACTACCATCCAAATAGCTGCAATAGTACACACAATCAATCAAGCATAAACAACTAGTTGTCAACAGGCTACAAGGTTGACATCAATGCCAACAATAAATCATTGCAACCACAACTGTACCATTAACTACAACATAAATTCCAACAATCTGCCCCTTTGGCATTGATGGAAACCCTTGCTGAATCATCCACCTAACACTGACCCCTAAAAATTATCTCCGTAGACACTCTCCTTTTGGCGTCAATGGAAAAGGTGTTGAAAGCATCAATGGTAGTGGTAACTGAATACTCAATAGCTCCCCGTGGACATGAGATGGATCTGACCACATTACAACTCACTCGCTCCTCTATGGATGCATGATAAAAATTAGTAACAACAATAAATCACTATTTCTCGAATCAATAGCAACAAACTCAACTCTCATTTGAAGCAATAGTAACCAAGGATGTAGTTAAACAATGAAAAAATCCATTCAACAAATATAACTACCTTAACAAAAACAATACATCATAAGCACCAACAACAACAGCAACACTTCAACTCAGAAGCATCATGAGCATCAAAAACAATATACCATGCGCCACTCTCCCCATTGTTACGCCAATTTTTGGTCATCTAACCTATTACTATTATATGGAATAAATTACACCATGTAAGACCAATTTTACCATAGTAAAATTGCTTTCACTATGAGAAATAATTTAATAACCCATAGTTTATTAAGTTATTTCTGGTCTAAACAGGAAACCCCATGAGGAATAATTAAATAAATCCGTATTTGTTTGATTTTCCTCTAGGTATAATTAACTATACCATTGCTTAATTAACGTTCTTGGTCATATTTAACCCAAAACAGGAAAATTAATTAGATAAATCATTATTTAGCTTATTGTTTTCTAGTAATAATTACTTAAATCATTATTTAGTAATATTCCTTGTTAAATTTGACTAAATCATTTATAAATAATTGAATAAATCATTATTTATTTAATTATTACTTAACCACATTCTTGAAATAATAAATAAATCATTTATTTATTTATTATTTCTAAATAATGGATTTGACCAAATTTAAATTCCTTTTCCCTCCACCAAAAATAATAAAATATTCCATGTAAGTTGGATCTAGATTTGGTTAATAATATTTCAATTATGCACCAATATCTAGACTAACTCAATATTTTGTTATAAATAGAGGGTTTTCCATTCATTCACTACATTTTGTCTCCTTTTTATCACCTCTTGATCTATGCTTTTGGTCTGACTTTGATCCTCCCTCATTGTCATATTTTTTCTACTTTTTCTTCTGAGCTCCCTTTGAGTTCCATTTTTTCTGGGTTTTCTGCACCATCAAGAGAGAGAGATCTTGGATCTGAAGCAATGAGGACATACAAGAACCCATCCCATTGAGGGGGACTAGTAACACCTTTCTATGTTCCCTTCCTAGGTGTCATAATATAAAAATTCTTTATAAATTATTTTCTTGTCTATTAGATGTATGGAGAAAATATTGTTTATTTTTGTTGTTTAATGTATTTAACTGCATAGGTGTGCATAGGTATTTAACTGTAAGGAAATTGAAAACCATATTTGATGTTAGGATTGTTTTTTATGCACAGCTAAAGTGAGTTTTTTTCGTACACTTGTGATTAGAATTCACACTAACAACTGGTGACTCCACAAGGGGCTTTAATTATGACCGTTATCGTTTTTCAGATCCCTACATGACCAGCTTCTTCATCCCCTATGTTTTTTCTTCATCTTCTTATTTTCATTCCTTGATGTTTTTTTTAACCTTTTTAACCCTAAAACAGTAAAAATTCTAACTTCCGTGTGTTTTTGGGCCTCTTGTGTAGGTAACAAGTATTAGCCATGACAGAGACGACACTTTTTTCTAAAATCTGCCCCAAGATAGATGGAAGTGCAGGTTACACTTTTTGGCCCAAAACCTGCAACCTTAGCTCTTAGGTAGCGAAAAAACTACCCAAAAAATGTGACCTCAGCAGAAAACAGGTCAGAACCTACGACCTATAATTTTTTGCGGGATTTTTTCTGAAATTTTCAAGGTTTGCCGAGGGCACTATTTAGGGTAGTCTGACCTCCATATTTACCTATATTGGACATGTACTTGTTTATTTTTACTCGTCGAAGTTGGAACCAAGCCCTTTAGGGCTTCTGTATGCTTCCACCTATTATCACTATTAAAATTTTCTAAACTTGTTCAGTTTATACTTGCTCCTAAGTCATGGTACTAGATAGGGTTTGAGTCATTTTTATGTTTTATAGGGTCTAAGCCATAGGTTACAAGTTTCATTTCATCACCAAATAAAGTGCATAAACCTTGCTTTACTCTTTAGAAGTCTCATACCACATTTTGAAAACCATATTTTAAGTCTTTTTCAAAAAAAAATTGAATAAGCCACAAAACCACAGTTTCGTAGCGCGCTCAGTGTTAAAAACTGCTTCTGCGCTATGAAAATGCTGGTCTTTTCATAACGCAAAATCTCGAAATCACATTACCAGTGCTACGAATTCGGGGATTCAATTTTTTTTCGGTTTAGCTATCACATCCATCAGTTTGGGTTAAATTTTCATGATTATGGTGTCAGTCCACAAATCCTCCCTCATGCATGCAACCATCCAAAGCAGTTATGAAATCATTATGGGATTCTTTAGGGGTCATTTTTCATTGGTCCTTTGCAAATTTGAAAATGGGTTGGTTATCATTGATTTTATCTCATCCAAAGAAAGCACTGTATGCATATCTATTGTCGAAAGAGAAGCTCATGATAAGAAACCAGAGCTCTCCTCAAGTTTTCAAGCGAGGCAGAATTTCAATCAAGCGAGGCTGAACCCAATTGATGTTATGTCAGCAATTTCGATACTTGCTAATCCAGTGAGTTTGAAAATAATTGCTGGCTGAAACAGGGTTTCTAATCAAGCGAGGCTGAACCAAATTTTCAAACGAGCTAGTTCATCCAACAAGGAGGTTTATTACAGATTTTTTGAAGAGACAGGGTTTTCAGGAGGAAGATGATAGCATGGAAAATTTTAGGGGTTAATATTCGCAGGTGGGCTAATTTTCCATGGTTTTTCCAAAAAAAAGATTCGCTAATTTCCATTTTTTTATAAATGTGATTCGCCCAGATTTTACAATTTAAAATTATTTTACCTTAAAAATCGCCAACATTATATAGACGGTATATATAATATCATTATAAATTTGAATAATTTTACAAATACATCAATAAACATTTTATATTTTTCATATTAGGGACTAGTGATATTCGCTAATTTATTAAAATTCAAAATAATTTTCCATCCTTGAAATTTTCCCTGGATGATAGAAGAAAAGAGAAATCACAGGTTTGGTCACTGTCTAAGAACATAACCTAAATGTTTAGAAACTCTCACAAGAGATAAATATGTTGAATAAGCCTTCAAGAAAGTAGGGTGCTGGAGGTTCTACGAAAAGCTTCAAGGAGGGCATAATCAGGTTACCAAAGAGTTTGCCATGAACTTCACAGGGTCTAACACAAAGGTTGGTTTTCTCAATTTACCAATTTCTCCTGAAGTTATATCAGAAGTCACAAAAATTCTAAGGGGGGAAGATAGATGGTTCAATAATTTTAGGTTTGAAATTCAACCTACAAAATATTTTTGAAACCAGAGTTTATGGATATTGATTTGAACAAAGTTGTGCTAAGAAATTATGTCAAGGATGCGTTTTCCAATCTGCTCTACAACATCCAAAGGTACTTCACCTATGAAGGGAGATACCACAAGGTGTACACTTACCACTTTAAACTCTTATCACATTTCACAGGAATAATCTCTCTAGACTTACCTTTCTTTCTATTTCGAAGTTTGGCCAAGATGGCAAACAAAGTACAGATGAAAACTCAGACATGTGAAACCTCATTATTTCATCATGGTCTAGTCAAGTTAATATTTTTGCATGAGCTTCAAAAATTGAATAGAGAATGGTCTGCTTTTCTCTTTTTGACTGGAATAGGAGTTGAAAGAATAGGTGCTAGCCCTGAAGTCAAAGAAACATCTCCATCAAAGAGTACTGAATCTGCAAAAAAAAAATCAAGGAGGTTTGTCAAGCTTAAGCCCAGGAAATAGGTTAAGGAACCAATGATAAAAACATCACTGAATATTCAAAGGACTCATCAATCTGCACAGAAGAAGATAACTCATGTCAAAGAGACAATTCAAAAATAGTCAACTAGTAAAACAACTCAGAATAAGTTGACTAGGAGTCAGAGGTCAAAGGAGAAGGGTAAGGCTGTGGTCACAAATGAAAACTTGGAATTAAGAGGTGACTTGAATGATATATTACAAGCTATTTTCATTGAAGAGTCTCCCCTGGTTCAAGCAGATTTCATCAAACTAGATACAGGTGGAAAATCAAAGAAATTGAAAACATCCAAAAAATTAAATTTTGAGGATGAAGTGTCAGAGTTTGTCTTTATGCCTAGAAAACCCTTGACTAGGAAGTCTAAGAAATTGTAGTAGCCAAACATGGAGATAGACCAAACAGGAGGTGAGGATGCAATTTTTTTTGAAGAACCCATAAATATATCATCTTAAATACTTGAAGAAGACAGAAACAAAGTTTTTAATACTCAAAGAGAAAAGAGTAGTTATGAAGAAGTTAAAGACAAAATCAGACTTGCAAACATTGAAATTGATAAATTGAAGAATAAATTGAGAATGCATGATGTATAAAGGTCAAACTTTGAGAGGTTCAAAGGTATGTGGGAGCTAGAAAAGGTTTCAAACATTTAGTCAATCAGCAGTCAAGATCAATTTTTCATATGGACCGTCCCTACAATCAAGGAAGCAAAGTTCATAAAGATGGTTAATACCAAACTAAGAGCTAATAATAGAAGGCTTAAAATGTAGGTTGAAGATCTTGAGATACAACTAGCAAAGCTAGAAGATCAACCACAACCAAAATGAATGTAAATAGTAAGTGACATCTCCTAACACATTTTTGAGGTTATGTGGAAAGATTTCATTTTTTGAAAGCAGTTCAGAGTTGGTTTTTGTTGATTATGAGAGCTTATATATAAATGAAAGGATGGAATTAAAGGTTGGAAACTCAAATTTTTGGAAAAAGCTGTGAAAAGATAAACACAGCAGTTTCGTAGCGCGCTACGAAACTGCTGTAGGATGCAGTTTAATCAATTTTGTAAGGTTTCAAAGGGTGAAAGGGCATGTTTTTAAAACCTTGATGCTGCTAAAGAATGTATAAAGATCACATCACAAGTGAAAATCCAATGGAAAAACAAAGAAAAATGAAGATTCCAATTGAGGTTTCCAAAGGTAAAGTTTTGTGCTACGAAAACAACAGACAGTTTCATAGCGCAGTAATGTTAACAGTTTTTGACACTTCTTCAAAGGTTTGGTTTGGGCACAGCTGGAAGTGCGAAGTCACATGAGTTTAATAAGAATCTGCCACATGTTTTGAGCACAAGTTGGTCAGCAGATGGTTTTAAGAAACATAAATGAAGCATTATAGCTATTTTGCAGGGAGCATGTTCCTATCTTTCAGGGCAGATAAGAGGCAAATTAATAAATTCAAATAGCAAGGAGATGGACATCATCAAGGTCAAAGTTTAGGAAGAGTTGCTATTAGATAGAAGATTTAATATTTGGATAAGGTTGTGAAGTTATAATAAGAGTTTTAATCCTAATTGTATTAGGACTCCAGAACAGACAGTTTACCTGTCAGATGTAATTAAAAGTTTGTTTCAGCAGTTGATAGGTGTCAAGCTAGAAAATTTGAATTTTTCTCAAGTGATTGGAGAGAATCCAAGAATGTAATGATGAATTTATAAAATACAAGAATTCGAATTGCATAGGGTTGGAAATTTTCATTAACAAGCATACTGTTTTGTTATAGAAAAGACTGTGTTTTTATTATTAATACAGAGATATTGGTTTCATCACTCATAATTTAGAAAGGGTTATTGATGTTTGATATTCTCATGGTTTTCCTCTTTCAATTACTTGCAGTGGCATGAATGTATGTTACTTATAATTCACTGAAGGTGTTGTAACTTCCTTCATATGTTCATGAACTGTGTTTATTTTCTGTCCTACTGTTCTATTGATGCATCTAAACCCTGAAATGCCCTGACTTCCATATGAAGCTGATATTCATGTTTTTTGAAAACACATTTGACTCCATAAGCCCAATAGATGTTTTTTGATTAGTAGTACAACCAATTATCCATTTTTACCCATTTTACTCATAGAGTTAGCCATCTAATCCTTATTTGAAAATCATAAACCTATTGAGAGATCCCTCTTAGGTTGAGGAGGCTAAGCCTCAACTACAAGTCTGGTTTGAAATAGTTACTCAGATTCTTCTTGATCAACAGCCTATTAGGGTCTGATTTTGAGATAACACCACCTTTTTAGGAGGAGTTTAGTTGAAGCAGGTCTTCTGATATTTCAATGTATTTCAACCATTTTTCAGATCTGAACCTACATTTTTAGATCCATTTTATATCACTTATTTTTCCATCCAAAACACCTCTTTTTAGTTTTTTTTTGTCCTCCTTTAGGATCCCCTCTGTTTCCCTTTAGGTTGTATCCTTTCGCCACCTATTTTTCAGCATTTTCCCCTCTAGTTTCTTGTTTTTTTCTGAACCTCTTTTCAGCAGATCTAACCTTTAGCTTCCTGTCCCTCTTGACCTTAGATCCTGTTAGCACTCTAGTAATTTCTTAAGTTGTGGGATTTTGAGTTTTTAGTCAAATAATACTAGAGGTAACCATAGATCTACTTGAAATTCTAGGATCTAGCCTTCCTAGAATTCAGAGAGGGCTCTCTCTTTAAGATTTATCTTTGTTTGATTTATAAATGTTAGGCTAGCTATGAAAGTAAAATTTGGTTTTGATTTAAAGGGTTTGGTGGGGAAAATTTACTTGGAGGTAAAATAGAGAGAAATATACTTGTCCATTGGGCTATGGAGTCTAAATCAAGCTAGCAACACTAGAAATCAAGACTAAAAAGGTACAAATATATTTAGGGCAAGATAGACAACCCTCAGAGATTTGGGAAAGTGGTTTTTTTGAGATGGTATGTGTTATCACCCTAGTAATTCTCAGGTTGTGGGATGAGGATTTTGTAGTTAAGAAAACCAGGGGTAGCCAAGAACCTCTTTTAGAATTCAGGATCTAGCCTTCCTGAGTTCCGGAGAGGGATCTCTCCTAAAGATTTAACTTTTTTTTGTAATGGATTTTAGGGTAGCTATGATTGGACAGTGTGACTTGTTTTGAAAGAGTGGTGGGAATAAAAAGGTGTTTCAAGGTAAACCACAGAGGGATCTACCAGACCATCTAGCTATGGAGTCAACTTTCTAGGCAAGCAGGGCTAGGAAATAAGGTTTAAAGAGAAAATGTACTAAGGGCAGGGTAGATGACCTTCTAAGGGTTTTGAAAATGATTTTTTGATGGAATGAGTGAAATCTGAACAAAAGGGAAATTAAGAATCCTTGAGTTACATAAATGAAGATTGAAGGAGGGGATCAAACAAGGACTAAGAGCATTTAAGAATTCTATAGTCTGGTTATCAAGCAGGAAACATAATAATGAACAACTAGTAAAAAACAGGGAGCTTTTTATCACTAATCCTGTTTAAATTCTCCAAGTTAATCATTAAAGACAGAACACATTAAAATGAATGGATGGAAACTTTTGAAAGATAAAACAATGAAAACAGGAAAATACTAGACTTATCTGGTCAGCATAAGAATCCTGAGTTATGATGTATTTAATCTCAATTCCAATCTGTTGCTTTACTAATTGACTCACACAAACTTCAATATATCCAACAAAATGACTATAGTCTTGATAATTTTATTCCACACTGAATACTTTGAAAGATGAAGTATTTATACAATTGAATTACTTACAAAATATCTAAATTTTTGAGATAATATATCAAGAAAAAATAGGAAATATTACATAAGAAGAGGGACAACAGCAAAAAATTTTGCAAGCTGTCCTCTTTTACAAGGAAAAATAGAACTGTTTATCCTAATCAAACTGATTTTTTGATTAGCTGTAAGCGTTGCTGGCAATTGAGACATTATCTCATGGAAGATGACTTGTAGAATACTCCTCCTTTTCACCTTCTGTTCTGATACTCTTTAAATTTGCTTTTCAATGTTTCACTGCTGTAATTGAAAATTAACCAGCAGTAACCTTCATTTTTACTGATACTCTTTGACATCTGATACACTTTGACCCTGAATATTCACCCTAAGGTAACAGTAAAATATGATTTCTTCATGTGATTTTCATGCTCTTTTACCTGTCAAATTCACATCATATCTGTGAATTCTTGCCACTGTTGAGCTGTGGGGATCTTTATATTCTTCAATTTTCTATAGATTTCATCAGCTTTTGTGTACTTAGAAGAATTTGGCTTTACTATGAACATGTGCTTAATTTCATTCTCCAGCAAGAACAAATTCTCAAAATATTGAAGTACTACTTTGCCACTTGGAAACCCTTGTGGAAAAGTCTTCTTAGCCTGCTCCTTAGCATGGGCTCTAATCTTCTGGTCATAGTCATTCTGTGGCATTAAATTTTCATTCAATGCATGGATATCTGGTAAACCTACTTGTGACAATACTGTGTATTTGGCCTCAAATCTGGTGATAGCCAATTTCATCTCTTTGCACCGTTCTTCTAAATTATTCATCATGTTTTTCTTATTCAGGACGTTTTTGATTTGAAGGATGGCCTCTGTCCTGTCAGGAATTTTCAATTCTTCTAATTCATCCCTGTTTTTACTATTCAAAAATGATATGAGTTGAATTTCTTGTGGTGGTTTGTTGTCAAGTTCCTTCTTTGTTTTGTCAACTTCTGCTAAGGCAGCTTGTAGCAGATATTTTTTCTCATATATTATCTGAATAGAAGGCCATCATGAGTGAATGCCTTCAATGATTTTTGTCCACAAATGATTTTTGATGTAGGCAACCTGCTCAGTGAGATTTACCTGCTGTTGAAGAATTTTCACCTGTTCCTGTAATCTATTGGCCCTCTGTTCATGTCCTTTGGAAGTGATTAAGGCATCTTTGTTGGATGTTTCTAGATTTTTGATGGTGCCTTTTAAACTAATTATCTCTTTATATTTTATGGACATATCTTCCATAGCTTTGATTATGGCAGTTGTTTCCCCTCTTGTATTTACCTGTGATGTTGATGAAGAAGTGGCAGAGATATCTTTATAAGTAATTGACATTGCAGTTGCCAATACTCCTTGCGGTGCCAAATTTTCTACCAATGTTGAGGGAATAACTGTACTTACAGTTGGGATAACTGTAGGAATAGAAACTTGCTGAGCTTTCTTCAAATTTTCATTTTCTTACATAATTGCTTATATTTGGTTTTCCATCTCCTTTATTTGGGTTGTCATCTTTAGAATCAGCTGACTTAATTCATCATTCTCTATCTTTTGTTGAAGGATCTCCTTTGCCTGGGGATGTTCACTTTGAGGCAATTTCAGTTGCCTCCTTAGAGCAGCTATGTCTTCATTTTTTTGTTTGATTAAAGCCTTTGCAACTTCAATGTTAGCTGGATCAGCTCTTGCTTCAATCACCAAGTCTTCCAATGCTTTGATTCTCAATCCATTAACATGCAATGATGCTTTGTCCAATTTCATTTGATTTTGCAGATTTGTCACTGTCTTCTGAAGTTTGACAGAGCTCATTGTTTTGTTGACTATATTTGAATACAACATCTCTATATTGCTCCCGTGGAATTCTATTTGATCTAATTCATGGAAAAAATCTGCATCTACCTCCAAATCTGTCTTTGAGTAGTTTGCCACTGACTTTGGATCAACCACTGTAGGCTTCAAAAATGACATTACCAATTTGTTAGAAGAATAATCAAAAGCAGATATAATTCTATCTTTATTTCCAGGTTTCTCTTTGAGAAACTTGGAATAGACTTCATTTTTTATTTCTTCATTCTTCTCTCTGAATTTTTTGAACTTGATTTGAATGTCTGACTCTTTTTTCTCAGATTCCATGGAAGAAGAAGGAATTTAAACATTAGTTTGTTGTTCAACCATGATTGTGTCTTTATTCTGTGTTTCAATTTGAACCTTTTGAAGCTCTCTGAGTGTCTCATTTACTATTAAGGTTGCCTCATCATCAGTTTCATGGCCATTACTATCATCAACCTCTATAGCTTTGTCCTTTTCTTCAGTAGTCAATTTAGTTCTTTTGCTATAAGAGGTTTTGAATTTCTCATTAGTGATAGTTTTAGCTGTATAATTGTCCTCTTCTCTGATTATTTTATGAGAAAGCTCAGTTTCTTTATTCACTGTTACAACTTGTGCACTATCAACCTACTTTTCCTGTACATTAGCTACTTTCATACCCTGTGTATCATCATCAAACAAATTATTTTCCTCCCACTTCATTTGATTAGCAAATTTCTCAATTTGAGGCTTGGAATCATGCAAGAAGTCAGACAATTTGCATTTTAATCTGATTGTGCTTAAAACACCCTAAGGGTCATAATTCCACATAAAGCTGTTTGGGAATTTGTATTCTTTCAACTTGATATTAATCTCATTTACAACTTCTCTATTATTGACAATGAATGGCCCAATCTAATTTTTGAGTTTAAACTAGGTCTTTTTCCTAGAAGCCATAAAATTTACTTCATCTGCATTCAACAGTTGCCTCAAATATTCTAGAGCAAAAATTCTTGTAGTCACAAACCTTGGCAGTTTGTTTGGGGCCAAGAGTGCACCATACACTCTGATCTCTGTGTGTTTCTTATATAAGTACCAGTCCCCTGTTTTACAGCTCTCAAATAGTTGTAAGATCCTCTTAGTTTCTTCATTAATTCTAGGGGTTTCTTCCTTATTCAAAAAATTCATTGCAGGTACTATGAATAAGTCATTGAATTCTGCATATGTATATTCCATGTTCTCTTTCCTCAAAATAGATGACCAAAACACAATTGAAAGTAAATTTCCTTCTGGATCAAGCTTCTGCAACTCAATGGGAAATTTTTCTGTTTGGTAGTACAAGAAAAGATGAAGTAGATATGAAGTATATCTAAAAACTCCCTCCTCTGGTAATTTGGTCAATTGGTAGTGCATGCTTTCAGCAATGAACTTGGCAAAATTGAAGATAATGGATGGAGGTTGGCCAGGAGTCAAGGTTGACAAAAAACCTAAGATGGAAGCATCAGTAAATTCATCACTGTTATATCCCAGTATAAATGACAGCGTGGAGACAATCTGTCTTGTTTCCACAGGAAAATCAAATGTATTGTTGAGAATGCAGCAAGATGATGGAGCTTAGTGAAATGAAGTCGCCTTCACTAAGTGGGCCCGCAGGCAAATTCTGGCGCAAAGTCTATTTTTAGACTATGTCTATTTTTAGACATACGGAGCATAATTTGGGAATTCTACTTGGAGATTCTTGATGGATGCGACATGTCGGTAAAAATAGATGAGACCCTATTTTTTAGGACCCAGACTATTTTTAGACTGATCTCCTAAAAATATGGAAGTCAAATATTATTTTCCCTTAATAATATTTTGACTATAATCAGCAGTTTACTCTCTTGGCGCACTTCAGTTTGAGTCATGGAGGTGGCTCATGCAACTGACACAAGGAATCACGTGGTTCCTAGGGTTTGATGGCATCTTGCATGGTTGGCTTCAGTTAGACTTCAGTGGCAAAAGTTTTGGAGGAGTTAACGGGACAGATAGTGGAGTTGTGTTCTGTTTGTTTTAGTTGAACTAGTTGGGATTAGTTAACTAGCTAATCAACTAGATATGAGTGGAGTGAATTAAATAATATTTAATTCACTAAATATTCACTCATTAGTCAACTCAAGAACACTTCAGTTCACTACAGTGCATGATCAGTTCAGTGGAGACCAGTGGAAGAGGTAGATGAAAGGGTGAGTAAAGCTATCAGTTGGAGGATTAGTTTTGCATGGGATTTGCATTACACTTGGAGGAATTGTCCATGACAATTGCGCAGTCAAGCCAAGGGGATTCAAACCTTGGATCTCTTCATATACAGGCCATGATTGCGCAATAGAGGCAAGGCAATTGGCAGGGAGTTTTGAACCAGTGACTTGTTCAAAACTAAGCTAGATTGTGTGTGATTTTATGAGAAAGTACTGAGTACTTGTGAGGAGTATTGTACTTGGTTGGTTACATGATTTCTCCATTATAATATACACAATAGCTGCGGGGTTTTCAGCTATAGGCTTTCCCCATACATACTGAGTTAATGTGTGATTGATTTGATGTGAGATTGCTTCTATGTTATTTCCGCATGTGACAATTAATCGTAGAAGAAGGTTATGTGTTATGTATGCAATTCGAAATTGATATATGACCAGGTTAATCTTCAGTGAATAAGTGATTTATTCAGCTAATTTTTACATGGTATCGGAGCGAGATTAATTGTCGAGATCTATTACGGTGATTGCAAACTTATTTCCTCGGACAGAGTCTGCATACGGGCCAGGAAGCCTCCGGATTCATCTTTCTTCGGAAAGTGAAAGGTCTGGTAAAAGCCCTTTGCAGTCAATCTCTGATTTGGAAATAATTTGTTTTCAAGTATAGATTAGAAGCGATAGAGCTTGGAGTTTGGAATTCGAATTTTGCAGAAGGTTGGTTTTCTTGGTGCCGGTGTTGAAAGATGTCTTCTTTCAACGGTTTGCGACTCGAATATGCTCTTGAAGGCAGTTCGAATTATGTTGCATGGAAGGATCGCATGGAAGCAGTGTTAGAAGATAATGGTCTGAAGGAGTTCGTGGATGCGGATGTCCCAAAGCCCACTGATGCAGCTTTGGTCGATGCATGGCAAAAGAAGATCGCGAAATGTCGAAGGATCCTGTTGGAGGGCGTCAAGGATCATATTGTATCCAGCCTGCATGGTAAGGCTACTCCATATTTAATGTGGAAAGCTTTGATGGATCTATTCCAGAGTAAGAGTGACCAAAGGAAGCTGGCGCTCAAAGATAAGCTCAGGAACATCAAGATGGAGAAGGGCGACAGTATCGCCAAATACCTCACGAAGTTCACTCAATGCAGAGATGAACTGGGAAGTGTGGGAGTTACCGTCGATGAAGAGGACATGGTCGACCTGGCTCTCCTTGGTCTTCCGAAGGCTTGGCACTCATATCAAGATAGTGTCAATGGTCGGGAGAAGCTGCCGGGATGGGAGCGCCTTTGGGCGGATCTCATGTAGGAGGAGATAAGGAGGACTACTTGAGATGGATCTTCATCAAAGGGAGCTGATGAAGAAAACTACGCTTTGGTGGCCAAAGCAAAGAAAGGGAAGGGTAAGAAAACCTCTCATTCTGGTGCAAAGGGCAAGAAGAAGGATATGGCGAAAGTGAAGTGTTTTCACTGCCATGATCACGGACATTATGCTACCAATTGTCCAAAGAAGAAGAAGAACAAGCAAGCTGGAAGATCTGCAGATGGAGAAGCTTTGGCTTCACAGTTCGAGCTTGACTTTTCACTGATTGCATGCTTGGTTTCAAGTGTGATGGGATCGGTGTGGTTCTTGGACAGCGGTGCGTCATTTCATATGACGGGAGACCGGGAGTTGTTCTCAGATCTGGAGGACAAGGATTTGGGTATGCACATCGAGATGGGCGATGACGGTAGATACAGTGCGACTGGTATCGGTACCGTATCCTTTCAGAGGGAGTCTGGTAAACCCTTTGTCTTAAAGGATGTCATGCATGTACCGGGATTGAAGAAGAACCTGATTTCAGTAGCGATGTTGGAGGATAAGGGTTATGATGTGGTCTTCAGCGAAGGAAAAGCTTTCCTGCGCAGTAAGACTACTGGAGAGACCCGGAAGATAGGGGTTCGAACTCAGAACCTTTATCAGTTGCAGGTAGATGACTGCGCAGCTATGGCATGCAAGGCCGGAGATGTGGTGAGCCGGGATGATGAGGGCGAACTATGGCACAGGAGATTGGGCCATCTTCACCATGGAGCTTTGAAGATTCTGCAGCAGATTTCTACCGGACTTCCTAAGGGCACCCTTGCGCAGTCAGATCAGTGCAAGGGGTGTACTTTAGGGAAGTATGTGAAAGCCACCTTTCACGAGAAGGATAGTCGCGCTACGACGATCCTTGAGAGAGTTCACACAGACGTGTGTGGTCCTTTCTCAGTTGCTTCGATAGCAAAGCACAAGTATTATGTGATCTTTGTTGATGATTTCTCTCGAAAGTGCTGGATCTTCTTCATGCAGAAGAAGAGCGATACATTCGCGAAGTTCTGTGAGTTTAAAGCACCGGTCGAGAAGGAGTCGGGGAAGAAGGTGATTGCTCTAAGGAGTGATAACGGTGGTGAATTCATCTCGGCTGAATTCAAGGAGTTCTGCAGCGCAGAAGGGATTCGGAGAGAGCCCATCGCACCCCATAACCCACAGCAGAACGGGGTGGCTGAGCGGAAGAACAGAACGATCGTGGGTGCTGCACGGGCGATGTTGCATGATCAGGGCCTACCCCTTCACTTGTGGGCCGAGGCATGCAATACAGCAGTGTATGTGCAGAACCGTTGTCCTCACAAGGTTCTTGGCATGAGTACACCAGAGGAGGCTTATTCTGGCAAGAGGCCCGATATTTCCCATTTGCGGATTTTCGGATCTCCTGTCTACATGCATGTGACGAAGGATGCAAGAAGGAAGCTGGATCCAACTGCTGAAGTTGGAATATTTGTGGGGTACACCGATACACCTCATAACTATCGAGTGTATGTGCCAGACAGTCGCAAGACTGTTGTGCGACGGGATATAAAATTTCAGGAGGAGAAAGCCATGCAGTGTTCGCTTGAGAGGGAGCTACACTTGCATGCAGATGAGGAGCTGTTAGTTCCTAAGGAGGAGCTTCCTGATGTGGATCAGCCACAAGAGGAGGTTCAGGAGGTGGAAGAAACCACCCAGGCAGCGCCAACCATCAGAGGGCGCATGCGCACTACAGAAGCTGAGCGACTGGCTCGGGATGCAGAGAAGGTTGTAGGACCACCTACAGCACAGCGCAGACAGAGACAGTCACCGGATCGGTACACCGGATACATGGCTCTTATGAGTCAATGTGTTGTGACAGAGCCATCCTCTTTTGAGGAAGCTGTGGAGGAACCCGCATGGGTTGATGCCATGATCGAAGAATATGATTCGATCATCAGGAACAGTGCATGGGAGATTGTCCCAAGACCGGTTGGGAAATCAGTAGTAGGTTCGCGATGGATCTACAAGGTGAAGCAGGCGGCTGACGGGAGTGTGGAGAAGTACAAGGCGAGATTTGTCGCCCGTGGCTTCTCACAGATCGAGGGGATTGACTATGAGGAGACTTTTGCACTTGTCGCAAGGTACTCTTCCATACGGACGATCCTTGCTCTCTCAGCGCAGATGGGGTGGCACATTCATCAGATGGATGTGAAGACTGCGTTCCTCAATGGAGTTATCGAGGAAGAGGTGTACATAGAGCAGCCTGAAGGTTTTGAGATCTTCAGCAGTGAGTCGCATGTGTGCCGACTCAAGAGAGCACTGTATGGGCTGAAGCAAGCACCTCGTGCTTGGTACACTCGGATAGACAGCTACTTCACCGGGCTTGGATTCTCCAAGAGTGAGGCGAATCCAAACCTGTACCAGATTGTGGTGGAGGGGAAGCTGTTGATCATCGTACTGTATGTAGATGATCTGATTTTGACTGGCGACGAGCAGCTGATACTTTCATGCAAGGAGGATCTTGCACGAGAGTTTGAGATGAAGGACCTGGGCATCCTTCATTATTTCCTGGGATTGGAGATTTGGCAGCGCAGTGGAGGACTGTTTGTTTCTCAGGGCAAGTATGCCCCGGAGATTCTAGAGAGGTTCAACATGCAGGGCTGCAAGCCTGTTGATACCCCTCTTCCTGGAGGATGGAGGAAGGGAGATGCTACTTCGGAGGAGGTAGTGGATGCCACTGTCTATCGACAATTGGTGGGGTCGTTGATGTATCTGGTCAATACTCGACCCGATATATGCTATGCAGTTAACCAGCTTTCGCAAGCTATGGTTAAGCCTACCAAGCTCTTTTGGAAGGCGGGCAAGCATGTATTGCGCTATATCAGAGGCACATTGGGATATGGTCTATGGTACAGACAGGAGGATGGAGCGAAGCTTTCTGGCTTCACTGATGCAGATTAGGCAGGGAGTCCAACGGACCGGAAGAGCACTTCTGGAGGAGTTTTCAGCATTGGGTCGACAACAGTTTCCTGGTACAGCAGGAAGCAGAGATCCGTGGCACTCAGTTCAGCAGAGGCCGAGTACATGGCAGCTAGCTTGGCTGCATGTGAGGCTATTTGATGAGGAAGATCCTCGCAGGTTTGTTCAGGTTGCATTTGGAGCCTACAGTGATCTACTGTGATAACCAGAGCTGCATCAAGCTCTCGGCTAATCCAATATTTCATGATAGGTCCAAACATATCGACATCAGGTACCATCACATCAGAGATTGTGTTCAGCGGAGAATCATGATGCTTTCATATGTTCCCACGGAGGATCATGATGCCGACATCCTGACGAAGGCGCTCACCAGGAGCAAGTTCGAATTCCACAGAGGCAGGATAGGGATTGTAGATAATCCATATCTTGCTGAGAGGGAGTGTTGAGAATGCAGCAAGATGATGGAGCTTAGTGAAATGAAGTCGCCTTCACTAAGTGGGCCCGCAGGCAAATTCCGGCGCAAAGTCTATTTTTAGACTATGTCTATTTTTAGACATACGGAGCATAATTTGGGAATTCTACTTGGAGATTCTTGGAGTATGCGACATGTCGGTAAAAATAGATGAGACCCTAATTTTTAGGACCCAGGCTATTTTTAGACCGATCTCCTAAAAATATGGAAGTCAAATATTATTTACCCTTAATAATATTTTGACTATAAACAACAGTTTACTCTCTTGGCGCACTTCAGTTTGAGTCATGGAGGTGACTCATGCAACCGACACAAGGAATCACGTGGTTCCTAGGGTTTGATGGCATCTTGCATGGTTGGCTTCAGTTAGACTTCAGTGGCAGGAGTTTTGGAGGAGTTAACGGGACAAGTAGTGGAGTTGTGTTCCGTTTGTTTTAGTTGAACTAGTTGGGATTAGTTAACTAACTAATCAACTAGATATGAGTGGAGTAAATTAAATAATATTTAATTTACTAAATATTAACTCATTAGTCAACTCAAGAACACTTCAGTTCACTACAGTGCATGATCAGTTCAGTGGAGACCAGTGGAAGAGGTATATGAAAGGGTGAGTAAAGCTATCAGTTGGTAGATTTGTTTTGCATGAGATTTGCATTACACTTGGAGGAATTGTCCATGACAATTACGCAATCAAGGGAAGGGGATTCGAACCTTGAACCTCTTCATATACATGCCATGATTGCGCAATAGAGGCAAGGCAGTTAGTGGTGTGTTTTGAACCCGAGACTTGTTCAAAACCAAGCTAGATTGTGAGTAACTTCATGAGAGAGTACTGAGTACTTGTGAGGAGTATTGTACTTTGTTGGTTACATGATTTCTCCATTATAATATACACAATAGCTGCGGGGTTTTCAGCTATAGGCTTTCCCCATACATACTGAGTTAATGTGTGATTGATTTGATGTGAGATTGCTTCTGTTATTTGCGCATGTGACAATTAATTGTAGAAGAAGGTTATGTGTTATGTATGCAATTCGAAATTGATGTATGATCGGGTTAATCTTCAGTGAATAAGTGATTTATTCAGCTAATTTCTACATGTATCAACGGGTGGATTTTCTTTAGGGATTTTAACATGTGTTGGCCAAAAATTCTGAAAGATATTGAACCTGGTAGTAAAATCTAAGTCCAAGTAAAGCTGGGTCAAATCCTCTATTGACAGTGAAACTGAATTAGGATCATGGTTCATTTGCAGCATGGAATTAATGGACTCAGCATTGATATAGAACATGACTTCCATGTCTTTATTAAAAAGACATCTTTGATCTGGGAGGTAATGCAACTGACATAGTCTTACAAAATCTAGAGTTGAATAAGTACAAGGAACAACATATTTTGGTAGATTGGAATCCCAAATAGGCACATCATTTTTACCTTTCTCTACAGACTTTCCAAAACACCAATTGTGGACATCTAGCAAGTTGAATTCCACTGAAGGATAAAAAATTCTATAATCAAGATCAAGTAATGGGCTACTTTCTTGAGAAGTTATAGGAACTTGAACAAGTCTGACTACTTATGTTGTCTCAGCAGTAAGTGCAGGAGTGGGCTTATTGATTTTGGATGGCTCAACTTGTGGTAACTTGATAGATACATTTTTCTGGGATCTTGGGCCTCCAGATTTGGGAGTTACTTTTTTCTTAGTAATTTTTAGCTAAACAGAGCAAGTTTAAATAGTTTGCTAAGTTCTTTTTTGGAAACAAGGGGTATTTGAAGGAATTGTTTGACAAAATTTGGACTCTGAGTATGGTTTTGGATGATTAAAAGAGTTTTTTATGCACAGAGGGTGGTTAAGATCAAGTTCAATAGTGAAAATGATCTCAGAATGGCTAAAAACCTGCTAAAATGGAAAATGTCGATTTTGAAGAAAAATTAACAGAGTTTCCCCTGTATTTTGGAGGTTTTTAGACTTTTGATATGGATAATTCAACTAATTTGTAGGAAATGGAAGTTTAATAGATGAATTCTCCTTTGAAAATGAAGTATTTTGCAGGTCGAATAGTGAAAAATACCTGTGAAAGGTATAATTTGCGATTGATGAAGTTTAGAGTTGTGTCATAGTCTTCAATTCAGGTGAATTTGGCTATCAGAGGTGATGGAGGTTCTCAGGAATGATTTTCAAAGTAAAATGGTCGTTCAAATGGTAAATTGTTTCAGAAACAGCTTTGAAAATGGTAAAGGGAGGCTCTACAAAGGTTCTCAAAGGTTTTATTGGAAAATAGGTGAAATGCAATGGAAAATGGTTAAGTTTTAATGCATTAAACCTTAGTCTAATCACCTTTCAATTACATTTATTGCAGGAATGGTGGGAGCAATTTTAGATTTGGCCTGGGTGGTTTTCACGTAGCTCTGAGGTGATAAGCGGAAATTCACTTTTTTCACGCGATCTAATCAAATTAAGACACATCGGCAAGGGGCGGTATGGGAATACAACTCATATCGCATAATTTTTTGGAAACATGGGTCGAGCATTTTGATCACGCGATATGGGATTAGCGTTGTTGGATTAGAATTTGAAAACTGAACAGTCAGGATTAAAGGAAAAGATGCAGGGTAATGGTCGTGGGGCCAGGGCTATGCATGATGGCCATAGATCTGGTGAGTGGCAGATCAACGGTCTATGTTAAGCGTGATGAGCAGTGGTATGGACGGGAGATGGAGATATCAGGTTAAATGTGGATCATTAGATCTTAAAAGTAAATGAAGATCAACGGTTGATAATTAGCGTGATGTGGGAAGGGTAAATTTATCGCGCTGGATAAGGATCGTTGGATTGTGAGGGGATTATCGGACAGCTCTAATGCTATGCGATAGGGAATGAAGGGATACGGGGATAAGAATATCGCGTTTGTTGAGAACCATAGGATTTATGGGATAACAGAGATCGGAGGGCCAGGATTAAATCCGATGGTTGAGGAACTTATAAAAGTTTTATATATATAACAAAATTTATACATAAGTCAAATGGATGGGTGGGGTATTAAAGGATTTTTAACCAAGGTTAATATTTTGGTATGGGATATGTATCGGGGAATTTGTAAAGGGTTACAATTTTAACCTTAGGTTAAGGGATTCGGGGAAGGGAAAATAAACAAAGGGACGGGTTTTAGTATGAAGTTTAGTTTAAAAGAAGCTTCGGGTGTTATTTTTTTTTTAAACACATATAAAAACATGTTTAATTTTTTTTCATATATTTTTATTATACAGTTAATTAAATCAGAATGATTTAACAACCATAGGGGGCGGGATATTTATATAATGATATACTTAGCCAAAGGGGGTATAATATGGGTTTTTTATTTAAATATGTGGGGATAAATAACTTTGGCTAAAGTTATATTAATGGGTTTTTGGGGTTATTTTATAAAAGGGAATTATATAATATAGGAAAAGGTTATTCTATAGGGAGTTATTATGTAAGTTAAAGTTAATATGACAAGGGGATAAGGTATACTCAAAATACATTAACATAACCAAGAAAAGTGAATTTTAAAGGCAAATTTGCATCACAATGACTTCATCACTTCAACTTATGATAAAATGTAATTTTTGAGGGTTTTATGCTTTCATGTGATGTGGGAAATTAATCAAATGGGAATTAGAGTATATTTAAGTAAAAATGAAGTTTTTACTTATGATTTTTAGGGAAATGAATGCATGAATGGAAAATGATGTGATTTTAGGGATTAATATAGACATTTAACACTTTCAACTGATCAGTCATAGAGCCTTGGGTCTGATCCAAACATAAGTCAAGGAAATGCCTTGAGCCTTTCTGACTGATAGTTTAGAATGCTTAATGGCTATGGGGAGAGGAAGTTAGTTATTTGCAGCCTTGGTGAATAATATTTACAATGATGCTTCTTACTTGATTCTACCTACCCAATTTAATATGCTAACATTTTTTCTTCCATTTTGATGAGGTGAATTTGAGATAGCAACCTTTACAGCATTTATTCTTTCAGAAAGTAGTAAAACTATCTAATTCTACACTTATTTCATCCATGAATCTAGATTAAACTATTGGATTCACTTATTCTCTACCTAATTATTGAATTGTCATGATTAAACTGTATGACAATTCATTATTCTCTATCTACAACATTTGAAATTGAAAAATGACGAGTTAATATTAAATTGTTCAACTCATCACAGATTATGGCATTTATTAACACTCTACCATAATCAACTGCACAAGGTAAAAGTAGTGGCATTTAGACTTGCACACTTTCATGTTTTATTCGTATTTTTTCTTTTAGGGGTCTATTATTTTTTCTAAGTCCTTTGATTATTCTTTTAGGACTTTTTACCCTCTTTTTGATTTTTTATTTTTGATTTTTTATTTTTTTACAAAATATGTGAATACAACTTGCAGAAGGAAAAGTATGTACAGATTTACAAGGTTACCATCAGTCAATTCAAAATTATGAATCCTATATTTATAGGTTACTAACAGTATGATCAAGATAAAGGGAACTTAAGGATCCTTTGATCTAGAAAATGGAATTAGGAGGCAGAGATCAAATGGGAGTGAGAGCAATTAAGAATTCTCAGCACCAGAAATCAAAAGAAAACATTAAAATGGCAACTAGTTAAAGATAGGGAGCACTTAGCTAATCTTGTAGTAATAATCCTAGTTACACATTCAGACAGAACAAACATATAATGAATGCATGAAACTTAGAAAAGAAAATAGTGACAAGTAGGAAGTACTTCACTCATTATCTTATCACAGGGATCTTGAATTATGATGCTAGTTAGCTTGTCTAGTCTACTACTTTGAAATTAAACACACAATAGCCTCCAATGTTCAGCAAAAATGTCTATAGTAAAGTCTAGCAATTTTATTCCACACTGAATACTTCTAATGTAGAAGTATTTATACAAATTGTAGTTACAAATATCCTAGGATAAATCTAGGAATATCTTTAGGAAAAAGAAAATATCTTTACATAATAAGAGGGATAGCTGCTTAACAGATCAGCAAGTTGTCCTCTTATCCAAAATAAATAGGATTGTTTTATCTAACAAGAAGCTTCTGATTGATTAGTTGTCCTACTTGCTGGCTGATAGAAAATATCAGGTTTTTAACTTGCCTTCACTGACACTCTTTCATCTGATACTCTTTAACTGATACTCCTTAATTGATACTCTTTAATGTTGCTACAGTTTCACTGTTTTACTGCTGTAAAATATGTCTTTTTGCAGTAAAATCAACAAACTGTTTTTTTTTTATTTCACTGTTCTTTTGAATGCTTTCTTGACTGTTTCTTGAAGGTAATATTTTTTCACTTTTTTACCTCTCATTGTTACATTAAATCAGTAAATGTTTGCCATTGTTCTTCATTGTGAATTTTGATGTTCTTTAGCTTTCTAAAATTCTCATCAGCCTCTGTGTATTTAGCAAAAGTGGGCTTGAAAACAAAGATATGTTTAATCTCATGTTGTAAAAAGAAAAAATCTTCAAAATGCTGAAGGAGGAATTTTCCTATGGGAGTGCCTTGTGGTAATGGTTTTTTGACCTGTTCCTTAGCAAATTCCCTTATATTTTTATCATAATCCTTCTGGGGCATCAGTTTTTCATTAAAAACATGGATTTCTGGCATGCCCCTCTGTCTTAAGTTTGTGTATTTTACCATAAACTTTGTTATGGCAATGTTCATTTATTCACATTTCTCTTCCAGATTGTTCATAAAATTCTTCTTAGTTACTACCCTTTTAATCTGTAAAATCGTTTCTGTTCTGTCCAATACCTGTAATTCCTCCAGTTCTGCCCTGTTCTTGTTGTTCAAGAATGTGATGAGTTTTAAAGCCTGAGCAGGCTTATCGGTTAACTCATCCTTGGTCTTTTGAATCTATGCCTGAGCTGCTAATAATAAATCTCTTTGCTCATATATAACCTGAATTGAAGGCCATTGAGTGTGAATGGCTTCAATTATATTCTTCCATAGATGATTTTTTACAAATGAAATTTGCTCAGTGAAAGTTAGCTCTTTTTGTAAGCCCTTGATTTCTTCTCCAAGTCTAATTTCCTTTTGTTCATGGGTTTTAGCATTTATCAGAGCTAACTTATTTGTAGCTTCAAGATTATCAATCATATTCTTTAGGCTGTTGATTTCATTAGTTTTCAAAGACATTTCCTCCATAGCTTTAACAATTTGGCCTGCTTCATCTGTTTGTTGAACCTGTGTTGTAGAAGAATATATGGTTGAAGTAGTAGTTGAAATCACTGTTACTACAGTTTCCAGTGGTTCTTTTGGTGCTAGTTTCTCTCCTAATATGGAAGCCACTGCTGTGGTAATCACAGGTATAACTGAAGGAATGATAGGAGTGTCAGTTTCTTTCACAGTTTCCTTCTCTTGGATAATCTAGTCCACTTGGGATTCCATTTCTTTGATCTGAGCAGTTAATTTGAGGATGAGCTTCATCATCTCTTCTTTTTCAGTTTGATCTTGAAGGATTTCTTTGGTTTGTGGATGCTCACTTTTAGGAAGCTTAAGTTGTTTCCTAAAAGCTGCAATATCATCATTTTTTTTCTTAACCAACAATTTTTCTGCTTGAATATTCGAGGGATCATATCCCACTTGTAACACTAAATCCTCTAAGGCTTTAATCCTTAGGTCCTTTGCATACAAATATGCCTTGTCTAACTTCATTTGATCCTACATATTAAGAACAGTTTTTTGTAACTTGGTAGCACTCATTGCTTTAGTCACCATTATTTAATACAACTTTTTAGAGTCGTGTCTATGAAATTCAATTTGGTCCAGCTCATGAACATTTTCAGTGTCTACCTCAAACACCACCTTTTTATAATCTGCCACTATTTTTGGTGTTGAGGTAGTTGGTTGGAAAAATGACATAATCATCTTGTTTGTAGAATAATCAAAGGTTGTTAGTAGCCTATTTTGATTCCCAGGTTTTTTCTTGAGGAATTGAGAATATATTTCTGATTTGATTTCCTCATTCTTCTGCTTTATTTTCTTATAATTTTCCTTGATATCTAAATATTTTTCCTCAGCTATCTGTGAGGAAGAGGCCTCCATATTATTCTGTTTTTCAATCATTTGAGTGTCATCTTTACTTGCATTTTTGTCTTTTTCAATTTTTGCAAGTATTTCATTCACTATCCCTGTTGCTTCATCATTATTTACTTCTGAAGCATTTGTATCTTCAATGTCAATTACATTTTCTTTCTTAATTGAACTGAATTTAAGCCTTTTATTATAAATCAGTTTGAATTTAGTTTTTGTAGTTGTTTCTGCTGTGTATGCTCCTTCTTCTCTGCCTCTTTTTGTTGATATTTTTGGCTTATTTACAAGTTCAAGAGCCTATGTTGTATCCATTTTTCCTATTGTCTCTATATTACTTGTTATATCTGTTAGTGTATTTTCCACCCATTTTGCTTGGTTGGAAAACTTCTCAATCTCAGGCTTAAGCTCATGTATGAAGGGATTCAATTTTCATTTTACCCTTAGACTGCTCAGGATACCTTAAGGATCATAGTTCCATGGAAAACTTTCTTGAAATTTAAACTCTGCTAATCTCTTCGTGATCTCTTTTTCTGCATCTTTGTTGTTTATGATAAAGGGACCAACCTTATTCTTTAACTTAAATTGAGTCTTTTTTCTAGTAGCCATAAAGTCAATAGAATGAGAATTGAGAATTTGTCTCAAATACTCTGGTGCAAAAATTCTCATGCTCATATATCTAGGCAACTTATAAGGTAATAAGTTGGATCCAAAAATTCTTAACTCTGTATGCTTTTCATATATATACCAATCTCCCACTTTATTCTGTTCTGACAGTTGCAGGATTCTTTTCATTTCATCACTAGCTCTAGGTTGTTCTTCTTTATTCAAAATGTTCATTGTTGGATGTAGAAAAAGGCCTGAAAAATCTGTGTAAGTGAAATCACCACCCTCTTTCTTGAGCAAGGAATTCCAAAAGATAATGGATAAAGGCTTACCCTCCAAGTCCATATTTTGCAATGAAATAGGAAATCTATCAGCTTGAAAGAGTAAGAATAAGTGAAATAGATAGGATGAGTATATAAAAACCCCTTCAGTGGGTAATTTGGTCAGCTGATAATGTATATTGTTAGCTATGGAACCAGCAAAATCAAAGATGATTGAAGGAGGTTGGCTTGGGGACAAGGTGGATAGAAAGCCTAGAATGGACTCATCAGTGAATCCATCTGTAAATTATCCAAGTATAAAAGATAGCATAGAGATAATATTTCTAGACCCTTCAGGGAATTTAGCAGTGGAATAAGGAGGGTTTAACTTAGGAATGTCAACATGGGAAGGCATAAAGTTTTGAAATATCATGAACTTATTAGGAAATTATAGACCTAATTACAACTGGGTCAAAGTTTCTATAGTCAGGGGGACTGATTGAGGATCAAATTGTAATTGAAGCATTTGATTTATTGATTCTGTTGTGATGGTAAAAAGAATTTCTCTATCAGCATTGACTATGGCCCTTTGATTTGGTTCATAATATTTTTGACATAATCTGATAAGATCTTGGTGAGGGTGGGTCAATGGAACTATATATTTGGGCAAGTGAGTCTCCCAAATAGGCATTTCATCCTTGTCCAAGTATTTATCATAACACCAATTATGTATTTCCAAGAGGTTGAATTCTACAATGGGATCAACAATTTTGTAGTCAATATCAGTCAATGGGAGGCTTTCTACAACAACTACAGGTGGCTGGAGGGGATTCACTGACATAGTGGATTTAGCAGTAAGGACTGGAGTATATTTAACAGCTTTAGATCCTTCAGATTTAGGGGGTTTGGATCCCCCAGGCTTAGTTGGTTTAGATCCTCCAGGTTTAGTTGTGCTCTGCTTTTTAGTCATTCTGGGATACTTCTACAAGATTAAATTGTTTGCAGAAGTTATTTTTCTTTTTCAGAGGATGAATTGGGAAATTTTTAAACAAAAGATAGTCTTTGTTGGTCTTTTTTGCTCAGTTAGGCTTCTTATATAATGTAAACTAGGATAAGATAGGAAATGAGGGTTTCTTGAATGGATCTTGATTGAAAAAGGAGTTTTTAAGGTAAAATTAGGCTTCAAACCCTTTTCTGTCTTTAAATTTGGTCTTCAAGGGCTTTAAAACTTGAGGAAATTGGCTTCAAGGAGTGATTTTTGCAATACAGAACTTCCTGGAAAAAATTGGCCAGGTTTTGGCCTATTTTTGGGGCTTTTAGGCAATTTTAAGCCAGCCAAAACTCTTAATCAAGGGCTTGGTTTAATCACTGATGGTCTAAAATTAATCTGCAGGTTTTAGTTTGTCAGAAAATACCTGAAGATAAAGGTATTTGGTTGCTTGAAAAAGGTTTTGAGAAGATCGTGGTTGAATATGAAGTCTGCGGGTATACTGGTGCAGTGAATAATTCTTTATCAGTTCTTCAATGGTGAATTTGTATTGAAATTCGGGTCCTTCTGGGCATAAGTCAAAAATCGGGGCAAAAGGTTCTTACATAGTCGAGAGTAAATTGAACTGATGGATACACTGCGTAATAACAATATGCGTGTTTCAAAGGTTTTAAGCTTATTTTAATTTCATTTGGTTTATCATTTACTGCAGGTCAAATCATGGGCGGGAGAGGTTTAAGTTTAAAATGCAAAACCCGACAGTGGTTTTTGCGTTCAATTCAAGCAGTAAACTGTTTCAATTGAAATGAACATGATCGTATGAGAAAATGCCACATTGTAGGAGGCAGAATGGGTAAAACAACCCATTTCACGTCCATGATGCCTTTGGGTGGACGATCATTTTTTGGACGCGATATTGATTAGAGACCGTTATATCTCACAATCGAGAGAGAAGGGTCACGATTAGCTGGGAAGATGGGGCTAAAGGAATGGTGCGACCGGGCCAATCATGGGCGCTGGCGGCTGAAAATGTAATAAAAACCTTTGTAATATATATAAATGGGGTAAATATTCTATATATATATAAAAGGGTTAATATATATGGGTGGAGGTGCATGAGGTGGAGTTTTGTTTAACCATGGGTTAATCTATGTAAACATGAGGCTTTATATAGTGAGGACAGAATGAACAAGAAAATTTTAATTTAATGAATCATAAACCTTAGTCTTATCGTGATAGCACCTTGGGTTAAAAACTCATGCGGGGAAGAGTTGATATGTATATTGCAAAGGTGTAGGGGTTGAAACTTATAAAATACTTTACTTGTTTCAATGCTTCGGATAAAATGTGATAGGCGAGGAAGTATGTTTAGTTTTAAACCTATGTATGGGCACAATTTTTATTTTATTATATAGTTTTAAATCTGTTGAAGGGTTTAATAACCATAGGGGGTGGGATATTTCATTAACGTTAGTTTTAGACCAAAGGGTGCATTTTTTGGGTTTTCATTTTAACGTGTGGATACTATCTTTGGTCCAAAATATTTATAATAGTGGGCTTTAGGGGGTATTTTTAGATAAAGGGAATTATATAGATAGGATAAAGTATTTTTAGGGAATTAATAGCATAAGTCGAAAGTTAATATGACAAGGGGAAATGGAATACACAAAAATACACTAAATGACCAAGTAAAGTGAATAAATAAAGCAAAGCTTTTCATTTCATCATTTCACTAATTTACTTAGGATAAAGTATTTTTTGAGGGTTTTTGTATGTTTCTGAGTGAAGGAAGTTAATCAGATGGGGTTTTATGTTTCATTAAGTAAGAATGAGTCTTTACTTATGAAAATGAGTTAAAATCTATGAATAAGGGTTAAATAATGATAAATGGAGATTTAACATAAGAATTTAGCATTTTCAACTAACCAGTCATTGAGCCTTTGGTCTGGTCCCAAAAAAAGTCAGAGAAATTCTCTGAGCCTGTTTTACTGATAGTATAAAACACTAAATACTTACAGGGGATGGGAAATTAGCAATTTTTTTCCCGGTGATGAATATTACATGCTTTTTCCCACTTCTTTCTACCTACCCAACATTACTCTAACATTTTTTCTTCCTTTTGGTAGGTGCATTTAAGCTTGCAACCTTGAAACATTTATTCTTTTGAAAGCATAAATTATCTAATTCTACCTTATTTCATCCGAGGGCTCAAATTAAATTGTTGAGCTCCTCATTGTTTTCTACCTAGCTAATGATTTGTCAGGATTAGATTGTCTAACAAATATTTATTCACTATCTAAAACATGGAAATTGAAAACATGAAAAGTCAAGATTAAACAGTTTTAACTCATTAAGGATTATGGCATTTATTGACACTCTGCCATAATCATTTGCAAAAATTAAAAAGTAGTGGCGTTTGGACTTGCTCACTTTCATGTCTTATTTTCATTTTTTTCTTTTGGGGTCTATATTTTTTAAGTCCTTTGATCTTTCTTTTAGAACTTTTTACCCTATTTTTGATTTTTTGATTTCTTATTTTTTATTTTTTCAAAATATGGGAAAACAACTTGCAGAAAGAAAGGTATGTACATATTTTACAAGACCATCAAAAGTCAATTCAAAATTATGAATCCTATATTTATAAGACCCTAACAGATCCATTGGCCATTTTGTGCGTTTTGAGTAGATTTATGTTACAGGTCAAAATACCTCCTCATCAACTCAGAGGGGAAGACAAATATGGAAGAAGTACAAAAACCTGAATTAAACCTATTTCTGCCAGCGTAACGCCTATATAGAACAGAACAAGAGCGTTATAACGCAGTAAATCAGTGCATTGGCCGCGTTAGTGGCTAGGGAAACGCTCTGTTTACACTAGAGGGAAGCGTTACCCGTGTTTTAAGTTTGAATTGGGAAAAGAGCGCGGAGAATGATTTGAATCTCCGACTTTCCCTCACAAAGGAGTCAGTTCACAAAGGAAACTGCAGAAGCACCAGTTCATTATTGGTCATTGCCATAGAAGACTGAACTCCAAAGCAGGCAAAAGAATAGAGATCAAAGAAACATATAAGTTTTTTCCATTCCAAACTAGTGGAAAGAGAAGGGCAATAATGGCCTTCTCCCTCTCCTATAAGAAGGAGCTGAAGGCTCTTAATTGAAGGTCGAAGGATTGCTTAAGGTTCTTGTATACTTGTGGAATAGAGAATAGTGTTACATTGTGAAGGCCAAGAGTCAAAGAGGTTCCTAGAGAGCTTTTTGACTTGGAATTATTCACTTTAGAGATAAGAGAGATTGGGAGACTGAGGAGGGCTTGGTACAACCGACAGTTGTAATCCTCCTTCTTTCAAAATCAATAGAACTGTGTTCGTTTTTTCCATTCAATGCTTAATATTGTCATTATTGTTTGAAAATTTACATAGTATGATATGAATGGCTCAGATGTGTATAATCTAGATGTTTATTGTGTGTTGATTTAATTGATAGGATACATGTTATGTTAGAAATTACGCGGGTGCTTTGACTGATTGCAGGACTAAGATTTGGAGCTGGTGAAGAAGGACTCTTGCTTTGCTGTGCAGCGCTCTCCAAGGGACTCCAAGACTGTCAAAGAGGTAATTCTCTATTGTATTCCTTCAAGTTATTTCAAGTTAATATGAACATGCTCATGCCATCTTTGTGAACAACATAGCTAATCTTACTGTCTGCCTCGGGCATCGGAAAGCCCTGAGAGGGATATTCGAAAACCAACAACCCAAGCAGTTTACCCTATAGAAGAATTGGTGACTCCGCTGGGGACTTTCCCCATAGTTTCCGGACTATTTCTTCCTTCCTTCCTTCTCTCCTCTGTTCACAGATCCTTCCGACCATTTTTTATGCCCAGTAGACATACCAAACACTTGCAGAGTTCAATCCTGTTCCTGTTTGGCCAACTGAAGAGCTTTTCCTTGGTTAACGCGACCTTTTCATGTTATCCAGTGCATTATAATGCGGTCTATGCTTAAATACAGTGCGTTATAACGTTGTATTTTCTCACATACATAGTGTTACTCAGCCAAAAACCTTGCTTTTCACTGCGGTGACTGTGTTTTAGCTGTAGAGTTTTTTGGCCATCAGTACCTTTCACTGACTGAATCCCTGTGCTTGTATGCTAAGTTGGCATTTTTATTTGTTTCTCTTGTTTATTTAGTGTTCAAAGCATTTACTTTTTAAGAGAATTTTTTTTTATTTTTTTTTATTTTTCTGCATCTAGCTGAGTTTATTCTGAAAGTTTTAGTTCATAGACTGTTGAAAGAGGTAGATAGAAGTCTGAATCTTTAAAATTTGAGCTGTGTTATTTACATGTTGGTGCATGGATGATTGAAAAAGAAACCTCTCCCTGTAGAAACACTTTTCATTGAATTTAATATTGAGAGCATGTTTTGCATGGTTTCTTGAGTCAGAGTCTCACTATACTTCATACGTCCACTCCCCCTCCGCAAGACTAATAATAAAGTACACTAAAAATAAAGCGATACTAAAATCAATCTAATTACTCTTTTTTGAGCTCACACAAACAGTAGTTCAAGCTAGGATCTTGGGTTAGGAAAGTGAGAAAACTACCCAAGATCTCAAAACTTGAAAACTAGAGTCATTAACAAGTGAAATCCTGCTGCACTCATATTATCGGGACCGTTCCTTTATCGGAGCTCAGCGCGAGACAACACTTGGGTGCACTAGAAGGTAGCCCGCCTTCGACTGCATCTTGTGGGTGTGTTATATATTGGGGTTCCCTTCGGGGATGTCGAAACTAGATCGGGGATCTAGGTATTCTGCCCATATAGCACACTGTCCTTGACCGTGGACCCCCCTGATGATGTCTGTGATTTGAGGTATCCTTAGTGGCCATACTTTTAGGGACTTTCACAAGGTGACTGGGACGGGCTGTCCCGGTACCTAAAACAGATGGACCCACTCTGTCTTCGGTCTTTAGGAGGGTACTCGTCTTCACGAGAGTGCTTACACCTATCGTCTGAGGTTCAGGTGAAGCTCTAGGGTGACCGTAACTGTACTTTCGACCAACCCTCTCTATATACTATTGTGATATTGGATTTCATCACCAGTGAACAGTAGTACTCAGACAAGGCACCCTATTCTAGCTGCTTGCTGATTGATTTTAGAGAGTCCTTTTTCTTTTTGTTAGGTGTGTGGTTACTGTCATTTGAGACTTTATAATACATCACAATTTAATAAAATTTGTTAAAATTAAACCGGTCACCATGGCGTCCCCTGACCCACGCCGTCTATCTCGACGATAGCAAGGTCTACCTCCTCTCACTCTTGAGGAAGAACTGAACCTTGGTGAACCCGGGCCTTCTACGGAAGAGCAGTCTCCTTTGACTAATCTTGATTATCACATAGACCCTTATCAACCGAAATTTCCGGAGGACCCTTTCACTGAAGGGGTTGTACCTAATTACAATCCTCCGCTCACTGATCCGTTAGGGCCTGTGATAGTCCAGATTCCACCACACCGAGATATGTCTGCGGCTGCACCAACATATATTTCACCACCGACATCCACAGGGTTGATACCAATGGAAACCATCCCTGGTTCACCACCATCCTCCCCGCCGGTGGTCAGTTCTATGCCATTACTGGGTAACCCCAGTAGTCAACATATAACTACCCCCAACCCTATGGTAAACACAACTGTCAGTAGTTTATCGAACCCCTCGGCATCTACTCCTACCGTGACCACGTTGGGACCCACGATAGCTCCTTCCGCGAGCATGACTACTTCGGTGCCCTTTAGCAACCCTTTCGGCTGGAACCCTTTGTTGAGTTCAAACCCCCTAGCCACTATACCAGGGGGCAGTGTTATTAGCACACAGGTAGCAGGGAACATATCACTTCCCTTGCAATCCTCAGGACAAATGGGACAACCCATTGTAAATACTATCCCCTTAAGTGGTTCAAACATAGGTGTAGGATCTATACCGTTGCCAAATTATGCAAGTACTAGTATGCCTCCGGGAAACTCTATTGCATCCATTTGGACTAACCAACCCCAACCTCCACTTGGAATGGGAGGGCACTTTTATACTGGGGGCAACCAACTGCTTGCCCCACAATACACTATGCCCTATGGACAGCAACCGTATGTTCCTACTCCTCCACCTATGGGATATTTTTATCAAAGTCCCACTTACCCCCCTGGTAACACGTTGATGGGAGGACCCTATGGTCTAAGTAGTCAGCCCATACTGCCTTGGTTAGATTCAAGGACAAATCCACAATTGCCATTCTTGGCAGCTTTGGACATACTCGATATCCATAAACTGACGAACGACCCCATTAACCACAACTCGCTTTGGCCTCCAGTTCCACATAAGATTCCTTCCGACATCCCGAAGTTCGATGGAAAACATGGGGACGACCCGACCGCACACATCACTACCTTTCATTTATGGTCCATATCAAATTCCATGGTAGATGATAGTGTCTAGCTTCGACTGTTTCCTCGCACCCTTACAGGAAATGCCGCCAAGTGGTACATTGAATTGCCACACGCCACCATCAATACGTTTGGCGCTTTAGCGACGGAGTTCTTAAAGAACTTCCAACTACCAATTAGAGTGGAAATCGGAACAGAATTGTTAACCTCGCTATGTCAAGACAGTGCCACCCACATCTCCGATAATATTCATGAATGGAGACGTAGGAGGAGGCTCGTCAAACCGCCAATACCGGACCATATCTTGGCCAATTGGTTTTTCAAGTCTCTTTTACCCCACATCTCTAAAGACATTGGACTTTCTGGTGCAGTGACAGAATATCAATGTATTCGTCGTGCCCAACACCTGGATTTAATCTATTCACAATCCGACATGCTTTACGATCTTCTTCCCCATGCCCCTGGTAACCCAAATCCTCCAGCTACTCAGAAAACCGGAGCTCATGCCGACGGTCTCGTTGGCGCGATCTCTGGTGTAGCCACCAAAAAGTCTCAGGGGCAAACCTCCCAGCCATCCTCGGCTGCCACCGCACCCCACCAAACGACTCCTCTTCCTCCCGCTGAGGTAAATTCGGTGCAAACCTCACAAAAACCTAGCGGGAAAAATAAGAAGAACAAGAAAAATACATCTTCTTCGGAAGAGCAGCCGGATAATCAGAATAACCCTAATCAGAAAAATGCTGCCAGAAATGACAAAGGGAAGGATAAACCCATGAAATTTCCTTGCAAGATCTGTGTGGAGGACCACTTGACCTACAAATGTCCTCGGCTGCAGGAATGTACCGATTTTATTGCAAACAAGGATTCTGGGCGAACACCTGCCGTTCTTCACAATCCTTTCCCCAATCAACAACAGCAACATCAACACATGGTTGAAAATCCGCCACAACTCCATCAACGGGGAAATGGCAGTTCGCATCCTTCAGGCGAAGGACCATCTGCCATTTATGGCATTGAGAGTATTGACCTTCAAACTCGAGCTAAGCTTTATGGAAATCCTACCTTTGAGGCTCAAGAACCTGGTACTAGTTTGAACCCACCACCGCCAAACAATTTGCATATCGAACGGCCTAATGCTGACCACGTAATTCGTCCCCCCAAAGGGACACTTCGACGCACGACTCATAACACCTCTGCACGTGCAGCCAAAAACTACAATATTGTAGAAGATTTGGCGTAGGAACCATCAGCCATGTCTGCTCTCAAAGTTTTACAAACCTGTCCAGCACAAAGGAAAGCCTTACTTTCGGCCATTGGCGGAATAGACCCCCAGGATTCCATGCTAGCCATCTTTGATATGGAAAAGGCTAAACCTCGCCTCTCACACCAACTTGCATTCTAGGTGCAAGTGGTGTCGAAAGGGAGGCTAATCCATCGCACCGTCATAGAAGAAGGTGCTTCGACCTGCGTTATGTCACAAGCTTGCTGGCTCAATTTAGGTTCTCCTACTCTAACCCCGCCATCGAATTCCCTCAAAGCTTTCGATGGCCACATCTTCCTCCCAAAAGGATACCTTGCTAGCTTTCCCATCACTCTGGGTGGGAAAGCAGTAAACGTGGACATTGAATTCGTCGAGCGCCATCTTGACTATAATCTATTGCTTGGTCGCAGTTGGTATTATGCTATGACCGCCATCGTGTCTTCGGTTTTCCGACTCATCCTATTTCCATTGGATGGGAAAATAGTCACGGTCGATCAGCTATCCTTCTGCACCCCTGATTATGCCACTTTACCAAGTAGCACTGTACCCCTAATAGGAGGTGTCCCTGACTCTTACGTCAGTATCAGTACCAGTCTTCTGAAGGCACCTTCCCTACTGGGTTGTTTTCCTCTACCGCTGCCGCAGATCCCAAACACGGTTGCAATGATATCCACCTTTTCGGATGGCTCTATCGACCCATGGATCATCCTGGCACCTTCAGAAATCGATTCCTATGGAGATCAGATGCCGCTTTCGCCGACCAAGTTGGCTTATCAAGCCATCCAAATAACATCTGAACCCTCCACTGATATGGTTTCGACCACAGGTACAAACCTCCCTCCCATCACAGTTCTCTCTAAGAATCTCCTCAATGAAGTCTGGCCTACAGACGAAGCTATTCGATAGATCATGTCATTAGAAGAACGACCTTGGGGAGAGTTTCACCATTGCGCTTCGATGATTGATTCGGAGGCGATAAAAACTGAAATCCCGTCTTTCGACCAACTTGAGATAGTTCCCTCCTCCTATATGACTATTCACACTATCGATTCAGAAGGGAACATGGGTAATCTTTCCAAGACACTACTCATTGATATCTCGGTCAAAACGGGTATCGTGGAAAATATTCAGATTGTAGCTGACTGCAATCCTGAGGAAATTGCGTCCTTCACATCTCTTTTTAAATAATTCCGCGATGTCTTTGCTTGGTCTTATGACGAAATTCCCGGCATAGATCCTTCTCTTGTCGAACATGAAATCGAGATTTATGACAATGTTAAACTAGTTCGGCAACGACTCAGACCTGTTCACCCACGCAAAGCAGCCGCCATTAAGATTGAGGTGGAAAAGCTTCCAAACGCTGGCTTCATCTACCCCGTTCCCTTAACTGAATGGGTTTCCAATCCGGTTCCCGTTGATAAAAAACAAGGCACTATTCATGTTTGCATCGATTATCGCGATCTGAACGCCGCTTGTCCCAAAGACAATTATCCTACGCCGTTCATTGATCAAATTCTCGATGATTGTGCTAGATGTGAATCCTTCTCCTTCATGGATGGATTCTCGGGCTATAACCAGATTGCCATTAAAAAAGATGACCAGCATAAAACTTCCTTCATCTGTCCTTGGGGCATTTTTGCGTATAAAAAACTCCCATTCGGTCTGAAGAATGCTGGAGCAACTTTTCAGCGGGCTATGGACTACGCTTTTCATGACATTCTCCATATTGTATAGGCCTACTTGGATGACCTTCCGGCCCATTCCAAGAAATTCCATGATCACCTTGCTCATTTAAGAGAAATTTTTGGTAGGTGCAGGTTCTACAATATACGCTTGAATCCTCATAAATGCGTATTTATGGTTGAGTCCGGACGACTGTTAGGTTTCATTTTTTCCAAGCACGGGATTAGGGTTGATCCCGATAAGGTTAAAGAAATTTTTGAATTTCCAGCACCACAATCCATCCTTCAACTCCAAAGCTTGCAAGGGAAGGAAAATTTTTTGCGTCGTTTCATCGTTAACTATGCTGAGATGACGAAAGGATTCATGCGATTATTGAAGAAAGGAACACTATACCTGTGGGATGACTAAGCTCAACGGTCATTTGATGCTTTAAAACATGCACTTGTTTCAGCCCCACTCCTTAGTGCCCCCGATTACTCAGGCGACTTTCTCCTCTATCTAGCAGCATCACCATCCTCACTTGGAATGGTTTTGGTTCAAGTACACGATGACGATAGCGAACATGTGATTTACTATTTATCAAAAGGTCTAATCGGGCCTGAGTTACGGTATTCACATGTGGAAAAACTCTCTCTGGTGGTATTTTTTGCCATCACCCAACTCCGACATTATATATTGCTGCGACAGACTACGGTGATTTCTTTGGAGAATCCCATGCGACATATCTTGTCTAGAAAAATTATTGGAGGGCAATATTCAAAATGGATTGTCATCCTCCAATAGTTTGATTTGGTTTTCACGGCTGCCAAAGCAAATAAATCCCTCGTCTTCGCCGAATTATTATCGGACCTTCCCAGAATCGACCCAGCAGAAGTAGCTCATGATCCATTTCCTGATGAATCTATCTACTTGGTCGATTCTTCGGACCCATGGTATGGAGACATCTTAGTCTACCTACAAACCCAACGCTTCCGCCCAACTCTCACGTCCGATGACCTTCGTCGTATCTGCCACCAAGAAAAGCACTACCTCGTGCTAAACGATACACTATATCGTCATGGTGTTGATACTATTCTTCGACGTTGTCTCACTATCGATGAGGCAGAACGCGTTTTGAAAGACTGCCACGTAGGGGAATGTGGTGGTCATCTTTTGGGCATAGTTACTGCCCAAAAAATCTTGCGCGTAGGTTACTGGTGGCCCACTTTGTTTAAAGACTGCATTGCAGCAGTCCAGAAGTGCCATCCATGTCAAATTTTCACAAAGAAAATGCGCGCACATCCTACCCCCCTTAACCCGGTTATCTCCGTTGGTCCTTTCGCTAAATGGGGAATTGACTTCATCACCTGCAATCCCGCTTCGGAAAATAGACACAACTACATCGTGTTTGCCGATTATTTTACGAAGTGGGCAGAAGCCCTTCCCACTTTTAAGGCCGATGGCGAAACTGTCGCTCTCTTCCTGTTTAATCAGGGAATCTATCGGTTCGGCGTACCCCTATCGATTGTCACAGATCATGGATCTCACTTTCAGAATCATATGATGACCGAATTAACATTCATTCTAGGTTTCCGACAAGATCAATCTTCGTCTTATTATCCTCAAGCTAATGGTCAAGTAGAAGCCGTAAATGGCGTCCTCAAAACCATGATTCGTCGATTGGTCGGAAAACATAAAACCACATGGCATCGGAAGTTGTATTCCACGTTATGGGCATACCGAACGTCAGTTAAAACCGCCACAGGCTTCACACCTTTCCAACTTGCTTTCGGCCTGGAGGTAGTACTTCCAATCGAGTGCGAAATCCCATCACTCAAACTTGTCGTTGAACTCCTGCCTGGCACCATTGCCACTGAAGAGCGCTTTATCTCACTCGATCATTTGGATGAAACTCGTCGAGATGCTACACTAGCACTTGAAGCTCACCAGTGCCGAGTTAAAGCTCAATACGACAAATCTGTCAAGCCTCGTTCTTTCCAAGAGGGCGATCTTGTTCTACTTTATGATAAAAAACATGACCTCTTGGGGGCAAGAACACTCCAACCATTATGGCTCGGTCCTTACACCGTTACTAAAGCCCTCTCAAAAGGAGCTTACAAACTCCAGGACTGTAATGGAATTCCACTCGAAGAGCCCCGCAACGGGCTCTATCTGAAGAAGTATTTTTCCTAGTTTCGCACTAGGCATATGCTTTGTAATTTTATGTATATAAGTTTTGCCTATTTGTTTTGATGCTTCTGGATTATTTTTGGTTTAAGTTGTTTTTCTCATGTAATCTTTTTTCGCACAGATGTCATCACATTCGTTATCATACGTTGGATATGCAGACGGTGCTAGTCGTCACACTAGACGCATTGCTTCAGCTGCTTGGGTTCTCTATACTCCTGAGTTGGACCTTCTTGGTTCCGGGGGAATCTTCCTAGGTAACGCCACCAATAATGTTTCCGAGTACATGTCAGTGATCCAACTCCTCACGGAAGTGGCATATTGTGACATCTCCGATTTAGTGGTCAGGTTAGATTCCCAACTCATCATTATGCAGTTAAACAATCATTACCGTGTTTACGAGTGCGACTTTTAGAGCGTCAATTTCAAACAATCAAATTTGAGCATGTTCCTAGAGAATTTAATACATTAGCTGATTCTTTGGAAAATTATGTATTAGATTGGGATTTGTCACACTTATTGTAAAAGATTCACTCATGAGTACATATATTTTTATCACATCAAAAATACATAAAAATTTAAAAACAAAAAATCACCAAAAATATATATACATATATATATGTCATGTCCAATACATAGTAACATCAAAAAGAAAAATCTTCCAAAACTTGGGGTGTTTTACAAAAATTTAGCTACAGTAAGCCACGCTCTGATACTAATACATCTACTCCACCAACTAAGCCTGATGCTCATGATAGCATACAACTGCTCTAGCTATCCTCCTTAGAGGAACTAGGTATCTCTCTGGCACACCTAAAGTATGCTGCTGCAGAAGAACTGGAACCTCCCGCATAGGAAGTGGTGGTATACCCATACTCATACCCTCCAAGTTCCTGGAGAGTTCATGTAAAACTTGGGTATCATCATCGTCGCCGGCTTCTGCATCCTCTACTGGTGTGCCAGCCCCGGGTAGCTGCAGTCCTCACTGCACATAGCGAGGAGCCCCAACTGGATGGACAGGTGCCACATATGTGTCAAGCAAACAAAAGCTTCATGTCAAAACATAATTTTCACCCTATTTTAACAAAAAAAAAAAAAAATTACATAAACATTCAAAAGATAAAAAACAAAATACTTCTTTGAAAAACACTGGTCATTTCCTTCTTACCATCGAGCCCCCACTGGGTGCCAGAGGGCAGGACCAACTCCGGATCGCCTGTGAAGTTCATCCCTGCATAGGGATAATCTTTGATCATGAATATCTGGGCGTCTAACCAATCAAAAAACCCATCATCAAAGCAGTGGCGAATGGGACCCTCTCCAGTCCGCGGAAGCAAAGTGGCCCACCGAGCCTGCCTCGACTCGCATGGACCCAATGGCGCTGTAGTGATCCTGGGCCTCATCAGTGGTATCCGCTCCAGTATGAAAGAAATGATCAGTGTGCCGTACCCAAACTCTCTTTGAGTACGGGTCTTACATTCAGTAAGTTTCACTCGGACCCGATGGACAACTCCATCACACCAGTCGAAAACCTGAGGCTACATGCAATCCAAGGCTAGGAGCATCTGAGCCTTGGTGGCCACATGCTAACTCTTGGTACCTACCAAGTGAACAATCATCCATCGTATAGACCATAATGGTCTCAAAGTCACCTGTGCAATAGGTATCCGGTTACTCACAGCCTGGGTGCCACGTATGCAGTGTGCATGGATCAAATCAGTAGTGGAACGAGGGTCAGCTCTGGACCCCATCAAATTGGGCCTCGCCCCACGACATGATAAACCAGTCAAAAAGTACACATCATCCTTTTCTATTGCAAGATCATTGCCCCCAATCCGAAAGACATGATGTCGTTCATCCCACTGCTGGATCAACCACCTTAGGAGGTCCTCTTGACCCCTCCTCAGTTCTAAACGGGCATACTTGAGCAATCCGCACCTCCGGAGAGCCATTAAGCTTGCCGCATCCGTCACCATCTCTCGTTCTTCCTGCTCATGTTCTCTCTCTCGCCAGATACTCATGATTAACAGTTGAACACCTGCAAATGCAACATTTTCAACCGATTAAAACTTGCCTGGACCACTTCAAAATGGGAAAAATTGAGTTATTAGAAAACACGGTGCGCCTAACGCTGGCTATAGTACAAAACAGAGCTTTCTAACACGGAATCCCTTCATGGGTTGTGCGTTTAACACGCCTATTGTACTCCTGACCCGCGTTAGGCACAAATATTTTTCTAGGGCCTCAAAATTTCCTAATTTTGAACCAGAAAAAACTAAAAAAATGACAATTAAATGATAGCAGGAGGTTCTAGCTCTTACCTGGATCTCGCGGAATAGAAAACTGTTGCCCGGATTGATTGTAATCGTCAGCTGAAATTTTCACCCCTTTTTCACCCCAGAGCTTCTTCACAGCACTAAAAACAGTGAAAATGAACGTCTTCTGACCTTCTTATAGCAAATTCTGGGGCATGACTCTCTTAAGGTAGTCGGTAAAGTCGTGATTTCTTGCTGTGCATGTGTCGCAACTCTCGAGATGTGGTACTGATGTTCTAATAAGGGATCAAGATTTATGAGTAGACATACTCATGTTTTACCGAGCATTCTTTTTATGGTATTTTTCTTACTCGTTAATCCAAAAAACCTCGAGTTCCCTTCTTCGGACTCGTTAAACTTACACGAAGTTGATATCGAGCGTTATTTTTGTATGGTCTTTTCTTGCTCGTTAATCTGAAAAACCTAGAGTTCTCTTCTCCAGACTCGATAAAGCTATGGAGAAGCACTAGGCTTTCTTTTTAAGGAATCTTTTTCTCGCTCATAAAACTGAAAAAATCCCAAGTCGCCTTTGTCAGAATTGTTAAAACTACTTCGACAAAGAACAAAGAGCCATTCTTTCCCTCTTTTTCAAAGCTCTTTAAACAGAAAAAGTGACCGAGTTTTCTTCGCGTGACTCGTTAAAATTTCACAGAGGTATCAAGTTTTTCTTTGTTGGACTCGTTAAAATTTCACAAAGAGTATTGAGTTTACTTCGTCTCCTCGTACTCATAACAAAATGAGGTAGGCGTCCATCGAACATAGATTTCTCACTTTTCCGGATTCAATGGACTAACTTACGGAAAATGAACTATTTCGGGCTCACTATTACCCCTTTGCCGTGCCTGGTTATCAAGACATGACAAAGGTACCCCAATGGAGTCGTCTTTTACGATATTTTTCAGACTCTCTAAACATGAAAAATTCACCGAGTTTTCTCATCTAGACTCGTTAAAATTAATCAGATGCGGATAGAGTTGTCTTTCCTGACATTTTTCAGACTCTCTAAACATGAAAAATTCATCGAGTTTGCTCATCTGGACTCGTTAAACTTAATCAGATGCAGATAGAGTTGTCTTTCCTGATATTTTTCAGACTCTTTAAACATGAAAAATTCACCGAGTTTGCTCATCTGGACTCGTTAAAATTAATCAGATGCGGACAGAGTTGTCTTTCCTGACATTTTTCAGACTCTTTAAACATGAAGAATTCACCGAGTTTTCTCATCTGGACTCGTTAAACTTAATCAGATATGGATGGAGTCGTCTTTTATGACATTTTTCAAACTCTTTAAAAATGAAAAATTCACCGAGTTTGCTCATCTGGACTCATTAAACCTAATCAGATGGGACACAGAGTTGTCTTTCCTGACATTTTTCAGACTCTTTAAAACATGAAAAATTCACCGAGTTTACTCGTCTGGACTCATTAAACTTAATCAGACAAGGAAAAATTTGGACAAAATGGATACTACCTCTGTTACATTTCAAAAAAGGTCGATTTGGCAGCAAAATTCTTGAACATGGCACTTCCCAGAAAATTCTTTCGTAGCCTGCAGAACCCTACCATCTATGAGTATTAGCCTTCATTTCCCAGTACCCTGCTAGAGTGCCTTCTATTGTTCAAGCAGATCTCGTCATCTACTGCTCCTGTTATCAACCAAACCGCTCATTATGCCAGAAATCATTTTTCGTCTAACGTCCCCATTTACTCTTCATTATATCAAATAATAAACGAAATAATTTGGTTTCCATTTCATGTTGACTGATGTAGGACGCCTCAGTGCCTACCTTTCAACAGATCACTTCCTATCGAATTCAACACCTTATCTAGGAAGTTGATCCAGAAACACATCAGTACCCGGATACTTGCAGACATCAGTGGCAGGTAGTCTTGTGTTTGATCAAGGGTCTTCATCATTGGCTCCTGGTCGAATGATTCTATGAGTGTTCGACTTCAACTCCTTTTATTCACACTCGCTAGATTGTACTGGGCATCTTAGGAACCATCATCATTATCGGTGGCGACCTTCACGTCTGTTAACAGTTTTCATTATTGACTGGTAATCAGACGATTTCTCACATGTTCGATGACAACTCCTTCATTGACATGTTGAGAAATATGTAGTTTAAGTGAATCGGCGGTCAAGACCTTGGGGAAAAGGCTACATCATTAAAGTTGTTTTTCCTTCCCCAAGTTGCGATATTGTTTATGGAGACAGCTTCTTTAGCCTGATCCTGTTATGACAGACACTTCCACATTGTGCCTATTGGTGGACAGATTCTTCATATCTCTATTCTAGAGAAATAATGTTGTTTAAGCTACTGAGCATGGGAAATGCCCGACTCAAGGTAAATACTATATTTTCTGACATATGTTGTTGTTTCAGGTTTTCCTTGGTCTTTCAATCTCTCTATCTCTACAGGTTATAAAGTATTTCAGCCATCGTCTTCGTCTCTGACCTCACACTTTAGGGGGCATCTATTACAGGTCAAAATACCTCCCCATCAACTCAGAGGGGAAGACAAATATGGAAGAAGTACAAAAACCTGAATTAAACCTATTTCTGCCAGGGTAACACCTATATAGAACAAAACAAGAGAGTTATAACGTAGGCAATCAGTGCATTGACCGCGTTAGTGGCTATGGAAACGCTCTGTTTATACTGGAGGGAAGCGTTACCCGCGTTTTAAGTTTGAATTGGGAAAAGAGCACAGAGAATGATTTGAATCTCCGAATTTCCCTCACAAAGGAGTCAGTTCAAAAAGGAAACTGCAGAAGCACCAGTTCATTATTGGTCATTGCCATAGAAGACTGATCTCCAAAGGAGGAAAAAGCATAGAGATCAAAGAAACATCTAAGTTTTTTCCATTCCAAACTAGTGGAAAGAGAAGGGCAACAATGGCCTTCTCCCTCTCCTATAAGAAGGAGTTGAAGGCTCTTAATTGAAGGTCGAAGGATTGCTCAAGGTTCTTGTATACTTGTGGAATAGAGAATAGTGTGACATTGTGAAGGCCAAGAGTCAAAGAGGTTCCTAGAGAGCTTGTTGACTTGGAATTCTTCACTTGAGAGATAAGAGAGATTGGGAGACTGAGGAGGGCTTGGTATAACCGGTGGTTGTAATCCTCCTTATTTCAAAATCAATAGAACTGTGTTCGTTTTGTCCATTCAATGCTTAATATTGTCATTATTGTTTGAACATTTACATAGTATGATATGAATGGCTCAGATGTGTATAATCTAGATGTTTATTGTGTATTGATTTAATTGATAGGATACATGTTATGTTAGAAATTACGCGGGTGCTTTGACTGATTGCAGGACTAAGATTTGGAGACGGTGAAGAAGGACTCTTGCTTCCCTACGTAGCGCTCTCCAAGGGACTCCAAGACTGTCAAAGAGGTAATTCTCTATTGTATTCCTTCAAGTTATTTCAAGTTAATATGAACATG